>VXBI01006034.1:32739-91226 GCA_013397375.1 Toxostoma redivivum | reverse complement strand
TCACTTTTGCACAAAGTGTGATCCACAGGCCACCTCCAGCTCACAACTAACAGGGAACAGCAACAACCTCAGTACACAGTGCTTGGGGGGGAGGATTTTTCCAGCCATCACTTGTGCCCCCCAGCCCTCCACCATCCCTGCCANTTTTTTTTTTTCCTTTTTCCATTTCGTTGTTTACAATGATTCAATCACTGTGAAAATGTACATAACATACATATCAGCATATACAACAATTTATTCTTCATATACTCGGCAACGGAGACACCATGACGAGACGTACCGCGCTGCGTCCCGCGGCCACCGGGCTGCCGGGGGCGGCTGCTGCTGCTCAGAGCCGCCTTGGGAGGGGTGTCTGGAGCCTCTTCCCCAGCTCACATCAGCTGAACATCAGCTGATGCCGGCGGAGGCTCCGTCCCAGAGTCAGCAGAGCCGGCAGCGGGGGCGGCCGCGCTTCTCCCCGGCGGTACCGCAGCTCACAGGTTGGATCAGAGATTACCCAAAGCTGCAACAGCAGCTGGAGCAACAAGACCATCAATTTTCCCCAATGACAGACAAATGTGTTTCCATTCAAAATTAGAATATTTTTTTTTCTTCTCTCTCCCCCGCCCACCCCCCGCCCCCCAAGAATAATTTCAACATATTCATCAGACAGTGTGTTCTTCACAAAAGCAACTCGTTTCCTATTTGGAAAAGGGGGTGGGAAAGGCCAGGGGCTCCCAGGGGAGCAGGGAAGAGCCCCCAGCCCCAAAGCTGCTCCAGATGGGGTCCTCGTCATGCTCGGGGGACAATCGTCGGTGCTTGCTGCTCTCCTGGACAAACAGGAGCAGAGCAAGGCTGCCTGAAGGAAACCAACAGATCCCAGCGATTCTTCCTAAACCAAATCTGAGGACAGGTTTAAGTTCTTAAAGAGCACAATAATTACATCTGGAACCCTTCCAAAAAGCCTTCCTGCCCGCCCTGCAGCTCGGAACATTTTTTGCATGGCCAGTTTTGATGCAAGTAGGAAAAAAACAAGAGACTGCGATTTGCCCAGGAGCCTGAACTCATCTCGAGTGACACGCAGGGACAGTGACAGGAGTACCAAAATATTCTGGAGAGGGCCAAGGCAGCAAAACCAGGGCTGCTCTCTGGGTGTCCCCTTGGCCCCACGCAGCAAAGCTGTACCAGGGAAGGGCCCCTCGCTCACATCCCCCACCACAGCCTGGGTCAGCCCAGAAAACTGGTGTTTAAATGATTTTCTTGGAGGCATAAGGGTTTACTGACCTCTTTAATGCCCCCTTTTAATACAGAATTATTTCACATCCTTTCTCGGCTGTGCTTTTATTCAGAGTGGCAAGGAACGTTTCCTCTGGGTAAATTAGAGAAATGTTTCTATTTTTTCTTTTTTTTTTCTCTCTTCCTTTTCAGTTAGCATCTAGTTTTCATCCAAAGCACAAGGCTGGTGGTGGCAGCTCCGTAGGCAGGGGGCAGGAATTAAGGGCTGGCACTTTTCCAGGTAGCTGGGGGTGATTGATGATGATGATGATGATGATGATGATGATGAGGCTCCTGGGGGAGGACACACACTCCCCACCCCTCCATGGGCCATGGGGAAGCTGGGTCCCCTCTGCCAGGATGATGGGGCCACAAGGAGTCGCTGCCCTGTGAAGCCAAGAGCATCTGACAGATGGGGCATTGCAGGCTCTGCCTCTCAGCAAACACTCAGGAGAAGTTTCCCCTCCCCAAAAAAAACCCACCCAGAGCTGACAAAACCAGGTAACATCAGAATAAACTCAGCTTAACAGTTACAGAACACCCAGTTACCCAAACAGCCCTGAGCCAGGCCCTCTCCTCTTTGCTTGTGTTATAATAAAACACACATTTGGGCAAAAAAAAAACCCAGAAATAAATGACAGCAGTAACAGTACAGGAACAGGCAGGAAACACAGCGGGAACAGAAATAACATATCCCTGAAAAATGGGCTCAGAATCCAGAAGGGGGAGGAAAGCCCCAGTTTGCTTCCTGGAGGGATGCAGGACATCATGTCAACGTGTGGGATGGGAGCTGAATGAGGTAGTCATCACACCAGTGAGGGAAGCATCACAAATTTCATTACACAACTGTTTTTTCTGTTGATTCTTTCCCAATTCCTGGCCCTAGCAAGTGGCAGGGGGAACAGGCTGACTCTGGACCTGTCTTGGACCAGCTGTGGCTTCAGGCAAGATCAATCTGCCCTGAAGAAATAAATGGCTGGAGTTTAGTTTTATTTTGAGGATAATAACAACTGGAACTTGTTTTCTTGTTGTTTTTCATTTAAATAAATCAAGTAACAAATACTTTATCTTGATATGTAGACCTAGAAAGACTCTTTCTCTAGAAACCACTAATTTCAACTTGCTGGTACAGCAAACATTGGCAAGAGCTAGACATTTTTCCTTCCATAATCAATTCTTAAATTCTAGGAAACATTATTGAGGGTAGGAAAAATCTGTTCAGTGAAGGGTTAATAATAATAATAATAATAACAATAATAATAATAATGATAAACTAACTGAAATCCTCCTACCTTACTCACACCTCACTGAGGAATCATCACTGCAAGAGAGCAGAGAGCTGTGGAATCCCTTCCCTCTCTCCCTTCTACAAAATGGCTATTAAAGTAGCTCAATTTTCAAATCAATTTTATATGAGTAGATTTGTACCCACACAAAAAAGTCCTTAATTATGAGAAAAAATAAATAATAGCTTTAATTTTTTCTCCATTAAGAAGGCACATTAATTGAATTAGTAGCGTTGTTACATATCACCTGTCTGCCCCTAAATTAACATCACTATTGCTCATTCCATACTTATTTATGATGCAGGGATAGAAAGAAATTGAACTGTCTCAAATCCATGCCATGATGTCATACCTACATACACACTCTTGGCATAATCATGGCTATGAAATGCTGACTTGGAAGTGTGTGTGTCTAATTGAGAAGGTAATTTAGATCTCTTAAAATAATTCCATCTCTTTGACTTGGAAATGGCTGGAGGCGAGGGATATCTAAATCTGGGAACTGGAAAAAAACCAAAATAACCAATTCTGGGAAAAAAAAAAAAACCCTTTCCATGCATTGCCTTGAAATTATGCAAAAGAACCGGGTAAGGGGAGAAGTTCAGCACAGTGCATCCGACAATTGCAATCCAGGCAGGATTTTCCCAAAAACGCCTTCCCAAAGTGCCCTGACATTTTCCTGCAGGAGCCAGGGCAGGCTGCAGGCAATGGTGGGGGCTGGAAGAAGCGTTTGCTCCACAGGGGTGCAAACTGCAGGTTCCCCAAAGTTTAAGTAAGATGATTGTGATTTTGTTTTTTTTATTATTCTTTCTTTTTTCAAGCCTGAAAGCCTTTTGCCATCACTAGACATACAGTAATTTGCAATATCAAATACAATAATAGTACAGGTAAGTATGTGACAGCAAAAGGATTCATAAATGCAGGGGTGTCCATAGCAAAACACCAACACCTTAAAATACAAACAACCTCGTGCTGGGTGAATTTGAGCTGAAACTCACCCGACTGTCACTCTGAACAGTCCCACACAAGAAACAGCCGCTACTTTGTCCACACTACAAAACCGCCGGGGTGGTTACTAAAGGTGTCCCAATAAGGAATCTGCCACTCAATTCTCTCCAGGAATGGAAATTTATCTTCGATTTGAGATACAAAAATATATAAACTCCGAGGAGGGGATACCGAGCGCTCCTGAGGACTGGGGGGGTCTGGCCTCTGCCCCCGCCACCCGCCGCCTCCCGGCCAAAAAACCACCAGCTGCTCTGGCTGCACACCCCTGCCGCCTGTCAGACACGTGGGATTGTCACATTAACGATAGCTCCATTTATAAACAATACATTGAGGGAAAGCTTTTAAATACAGCAATCTGTGAACCATTGGTAAGCGATAAAAACAATCTGCGCTGGGAGTCGTGCGGTCCCTCATCATCATCCTCATCCTCGTCCTCGTCCTCGTGCCGCTCAGAGGACGATGTCCTTTAGTCTCCGGGCGCCGGGCGAGTCCTTTTCCCGCCGTTCCTGCAGGAGCGGGTTGCCCTCCTGCCCGCTGCTCTCGCTGTCCGCGCCCCGGGGCTCTGCCTCCGTGGGCCGGGAAGGGCCAGTGTTCCCAAAGGGCTCCCGTTCCCGGCAGTGCCCGGCCCCGTAGGGCACCGCCGCCGGCTTGGTGGCGGCCAAGGGGCTCTTGAGGTGCAGGGGCGAGGTGACGGGGCTGACGGCCTCGCAGCCGTTGCCGGCCTCGCGCACGGCGCCGCTCACCTTGGGGCTGCAGGCGGCCGAGTCCACCGTTCTTTTGGCCTTGGCGTTGGCCAACCGCTCCTCGGCCGCGGGCTCGCCGCCCTCCTTGCCGAAGGTGGCGAAGGTCCTTTTTGTGCTGCAGTCTGCGTAAGGCTCCGCGTCCACCGCCGTGGCCTCGATGGACAGGGCGATGACGTTGCGGCCGTGCTCGGGGGACTTGGCGCGGCTGGGCACGGCGCCGCGGGGCATCCAGCAGCGGTCCGAGTGGCCCAGGATGCGGCACTCCTCGCGGCAGTGGAAAGCCTCGCTCTGCTCTGTGGAGGAAACACACGAGGCACGGTCAGCGGGGCGAAAACACAGCAGAAAATGTCAGGGCACTTTGGGAAGGCGTTTTTGGGAAAATCCTGCCTGGATTGCAATTGTTGGATGCACTGTGCTGAACTTCTCCCCTTACCCGGTTCTTTTGCGTAATTTCAAGGCAATGCATGGAAAGGGTTTTCTTTTCCAGAATTGGTTATTTTGGTTTTTTTCCAGTTCCCAGATTTAGATATCCCTCGCCTCCAGCCATTTCCAAGTCAAAGAGATGGAATTAAGAGATCTAAATTACCTTCCCAATTAGACACACACACTTCCAAGTCAGCATTTCATAGCCATGATTATGCCAAGAGTGCGTATGTAGGTATGACATCATGGCATGGATTTGAGACAGTTCAATTTCTTTCTATCCCTGCATCATACATAAGTATGGAATGAGCAATAGTGATGTACAGGAGGTTTTACAGGGATGTGTAGCTGTTAGGTTAGGGTATTATTGTTAGAGAAGACACAGCTACATGGTCCCTCTCAGAACAGGAAAGAGAGACGACTTTATTCAGAAACACCTTGTTTAAATAGCATGACTCGCAACTCCAAGGGCAGAATAAAGATGATTGGTGCAGAGAGAAGACACCCCTTTCCCAGGCCTGGTCACACACCAAGACAGGTGTGCTACCTTTGTTGTTAATTCCTCTCCATTTTGACCAAGTTATCATCCTGGGAGAAATTTTCCCTGGCCTTCAGCTGGACCAGCTTATCAGCCTGGAAATGGAGCTGAGAAGCTCCAGCCTGGAAGATTTTTCCAGGCTAGCTTTCTTAATTGAGAGTCCATGGGAATAAAAGCGAGTTTTGATATAGAAAGAAAAGTTTTGATATAGAAGAAAAGAATTGTTGCTGGCTTTACTAGGTAACTAGAAGGCAAAGAGCAAGTGAATTGGAAGGGGCTTTTACGGCTTAGAGCAAAGGATGAATTTACTTCAAACAAAAGATGTTTTTACTAAACGAAAGAATTTTTACAGGCAAACAAAAAAAGCCAATGTTGCAAGCAGAGGAAAGATTTTAGACTTTTCTGCTGTAAGAAAACTGAAAAACAACTCCTAGCTTAAACTGCAACACACTAACTTTTTGTGATTGGAAAATAGTAACGTGAATATGGTAACGTTAGTAGTTCTGATAGGTTATATGTAAATGTAAAAGGTATCGTGTGTGATGTTGATTGGTTGTTATGTAATAAGATGCACAGCAGTGAAAGAGATATAATGCTTTGTAACATGAATAGAAATGGATTTCAGGACACATGGCTCACCTGTAGACAGCAGCTATAGGCTCACCCACAACTTCCAACTGCTGTAACCTCATCTACCAATAAACAGCATTTTAAGAGCTGGCTGAAGCCTCCATCTCTGCATCAGGCTCTTACACACCCTCACCCCAGGCTGAGCTGGGTGCTGAGCTCTGCCCCTTCCCTGAGCAGAGGGGATCCCACCCCCTGTACCTCAAACAGCCATCGGTTTTAAGGCTCTCTAGACTGGAGTTTCATTTCCAGCAGGTCGTGTGTCACCTGTCAGCACCACAACAGCAGCCTGGAGAAGGAGTGACGGCAGCAAATCCATCACAACAGGGCTGTCCGTGTGTCAAGCCCTCAGAGCCAGTGGTTCCTGGGTTTAGTGGCCAGTGTTAAAAGCCACCATGCTTTAAGCTTGGTTTGATGTGACATTTAAGCTTGACTTTTTGCAGAGAGGGGTAAGGAACAGAGAGAGGAAAGAAAAGGGGGAGGAGGGAAGTTTTTTTGTGCTTCTGCTGTGTATGTGTGTTTTAACTTGTTGCTTAATCCCCACTGACCTCTCACACAACAGAAGCTTTATAAATCTCCAAGATTGTCCACTCCACTGAAGATTAAATGTGTCATTTCCAGTGCTGGGGCTTTATTCATACAGGAGCAATAAAGATTCCTTCTCTCGACTCGGGGCTGTCGTCCCAACACCACTTTACAGTGCTGAAATATGGACTGGTGGTTTAACCCTTTCCTCCACGACGAGCTCCAAGGGCTCCCAGGCGAGTGCAAACCCTCGTTCCCTGGGTCTGTGTGCATTCCTGCACCGCCAGACAACCCCAGAGGACTGCACAGCTTCACCCCCACACCACAGATGGACAAACCAGGGCTCGGGGAAGCAGCCAGGCTCAGCCAAGTGCAAAGCTGGAAATCAAATTCAGCAGTTTCACCGTGCCCAGCCTTTGCTGAGCACCCGAGCGTGGCTCCTGCCGAACACCGCAGGATCCTGGCTGCTTTTCAGTCTCGGCTTTTTCTTCATTTGATAAGAGCTTGTAATTGCAGCTGGCCCTCATAAAGCACAGCCTTTCCCCACACAGAGACGTGGCTCCTTCCTGCCACGGGCTGGGAGCAGCAGTAAAGCTCTGATGCCACCATGCACACGAGCCCACGCCGGCTTTGATGGATCGAAGGCAGCCAAGGTGCAGACTCAGCCTGGCTTTCCTCCCCAGCCCTCTGCAGACCATTCATTCTGATGCTCTGTACATCTGTGTGCATAACCTCCGCTCCTCACACACATTGGTATTTCCACCACATTGCGAGCACTAGGGCGGCTGATAAAAATTCTCAGCACATAACACAATGCACCAAAATATGAGCAGCTTAACACTTACAGAGAATAAACGAGTAAAAGGCAGACCTCAAAAAAAAAAAAAAAAAGAAAAAACACACCAAGAAAGGTTTTTTTTTTAAAAAAAAAAAAAAAAAGAGAAGAAGCCAATTAATTGAAAAATATATGGGTAAAACATCAGCTTTTTGTCTACATCAGAGCAGCAACCCAGTGATGTGGAGCACGGGGCTGGGTGGAGGGGAGGAGGTCTGGGTTTTGGCAGCTGCCTTTACAGCAGCTTGAGAGAAGGATGCCCTGAGCCCTACACACAGAACAACCAGCACCGAGCTCTAAAAGCCCGTGATCTTATACTTTGATTCTGTTAATTTCAAGTACTTGAGGAAAATAGAAAGAAAAAAAAAGAAAAATTGCCCAGAAAATGTTGCTGTCTCCCTATTTATCCACAGCTTAACTTCAAAAGGGTGCTACAGGCATACAAAGTTGTGTAGTCTGGCTGTGATAGCAGAGGACTTGGTGATGGCTGGAGGGGCTACAGAAATATCTTGGCTTCTCATCCCCGATGAGACACTGATTTATTGTGCTGTGTGACCTTGGGCGTGTTGCTGGAGCACACATCACTTCAGTCTCTCCACAAACATGAAAGGCTGGATCTGGGAGTGTGCTGGGCTGGCTGGTCCAGCAGGGAAGGCACAGGGGAGCTGCTGCTCCTCACTTCCCTGCCCAGCAGCACAGCTCAGTCCCAATCCATGGGACTGCCACAGCCAAGGCAAACCTCACCCCAGCGGGAGCACAGGCAGGTTTGTTTTATCTTGACCCATTTATTCCAAACTGGCACATTTCACTGCTAAAAACAATTGCAGGACTTCCCTGATTACTGCAGGTGGATATTCCTCAAAGCCTAGAAAGGCTCCTGTGCTTTAAGAGCAGTTCATTAAAGAGCAGTGGGGGTGCCTCTGCCAGGGACAGGATCAGCTTTGGACATCAGGATGCTTGTCCAGAACCTGCAGCAGCTGAGATGCAGGGAGGAAAGGAGCTGAAAAGCATTACACCAAATTACACTGTTCCCATATTTTGTATTAGGAAGGAAATGTTAACAAGTCTCAAAGAGGGTGACAGGGAGAGGGGCACAAGTCACCACCACCCACAGACCTGAGACAACAGATATTTCCATGGCACATCTGTCACTGTGCTTCTGTGCTCAGCACACATCTCAGCTTTGAGACCATGCCCTGCAGCCAGAAACCATCCTGCTCCTGGGGACAACAGCAGCCCTGACCTGGCAGCAGACACAAGGACAGAGCCCCTGCAGCAGCCTCTTCTCCATGGCAGAACGGGGATCTTCAGCCACCCATCACTGTCTCAGCCCTGTAGCTGATATAAAACACTATTTTTATGCCTCAAGCAAGGCCTGTTGGTACACAGAAACACCATTCCCTGCTACCCCAGATCCAAAGGCAGGCACAGCAGAGTCTGAAACTCTCCAGTGGGTGCCCCCAGGGCTGATCCCTGCATCCTCCTCCTGGCCCAGGCAGAGGCAAGGCAGGGAGCTCTGGGCACGCTGCTGGCACTGCCCTTTGCAGCTCAGCCTGACTCACCCAGCCTCGATGGCACCCAGGATGGTCATTCCCATTCACATTCCCATTACTGCACTGTTCTCTCTTGTTCTTTACCACTTTAACAATCAGAAATGGGACAACAGGAAATTGTTTTACAGCCCTAAACCTGCCCTAGTCAATACAACTGTTACTGCCTGCACTGACAAATGTTCTTGATGCACAGAGCAAAGCTCAGGTAAAAACCACCACACACACATGAAATGGTGAGTGCCTGGCAGCCAAAACACCATGGGATGGAGACCACCATGGCCTGGGGATTGAGAACACCACAGCCCTGGGATGGGGATCATCATGGCCCAGGGACTGAGAACATCACAGCCCTGGAATGGGGAACACCATGGCTCAGGGTGTGACCTGGGCTGTGCTTTCTAAGGAGCTGAGGACACTGCACATAACCAGGGGATAGTTCTGTTGCCAGTCAGGCTGTGGGGACACCCATGGGGGCACTCAGGTGGCACCCAGGTGACCCAGAGATGCTGAGCAGCTCGCCCTACATGGGAGCTGCTGTACCAGAGATGTGCAGGTCTCACTGCAGCAGTACCTGTATTTCAGCCAGACTGACCTCACTCAGCACAAATCCAGAGCACCTTAGGGCAGGGTCACTTTTAAAACATTGCCCAGGTACAAAACATCCTGGCAGAAGCCTTTTTGTCAAGAGGTGAGCAGTTATCCTGAAGTCAGACTTGGCAGGAAAAAATATGTCATTACTAAACATAAGCTCTTGCATAGCAAATATGAAATAACATAAAATCCACAGCCACCTCTGGAATAAATATGTTCCTCAACAAGTAAAGCAAAATCCATGTTAAGCTCCAGATGCCAAATCAGAGCTCTACCTGCAACTCAGAAGACCAGCACAAAGGCAACTGCTGGGGGTCTCAGGCAGGCAGCAGCTGCAGGGAGACCTGGTGGGAAAGAGAAAAATCCCCCAGCCAGCCAAGACCCTCAGCACTTCCCAATCCCACCGTGCAAGCTCTAGCTCAGAGGAGCAGGGACACAGGATGGATGCCTGTGGTGGTCTGTAAAGGTTTCCTGAAATTTTTACCTGCCAAGACCTGGGCAGTCTCCCTTGTACCTGACAAAGGCAAGATAAAGTTGAGCCTCTTCTGCCTTCCTCCTAATCCTATCTCACAGCAGGAAAATTCCAAACTGGTGAACCAAAACCACTACACTAAATTGGTGTTTTCTGCCTGGTTAGGAACTGAAACCAGGACAATGCCCAAAAGCCAGAGCCCAGGAGGAGGAACGTGGTGGGCACTGCAGCTCCACACAGCACAGGCTCTTCCCCCCTTACAGGAGGGATTAAGGAATGTCCATGGTGCACAAATCCTCCAGTCTCCTGTCCAACAGCCACACCTGCAGCACAGCAACACAGAGCCCGTGCATGAGGTGCTCTCCCAGCAATTGAATTATCTCCAGAGGAACTGCAGCGCTGGCCAAAGAGACAAAGTTAAATCGTAGCAAGGTGCAAGTGCCTGGGAATGTAATATTCCTGATAAATGGCCAGATGACATGTGCTGTTATACAATCTAAGGTGCAATTTGGGCGATGACAATAGTCCCTGGAGTTTCCATTTCCAAACAAGCTCAGTTCAATCCAATCCATGTCAGAGCAGCTGTGCTGAGCTCAGTAAGGAGAGCTCATTTGTGCTGTTACACGGGCAGCAGGAACAGGAGGGGAGGAGCTGCCTGAAAACAAAAAATGAGAGGAGAAAAAGAGAGACTGGAAGAATCCCAACCTGTGGGGACCTGCACGGGGAGGGTGAGCAAGCAGAGCCCACATCTGGGCAGTGCCCACACCTGGGCAGTGTGCACACCTGGGCAGTGTGCACACCTGGGCAGTGCCCACACCTGGGCAGTGTACACACCTAGGCAGTGCCCACACCTGGGCAGTGCCCACACCTGGGCAGTGTGCACACCTGGACAGTGTGCACACCTGGACAGTGCTCACACCTGGGCAGTGCGCACACCTGGGCAGTGCCCACACCTGGGCAGTGTGCACACCTGGGCAGAGCCCACACCTGGGCAGTGCCCACACCTGGGCAGTGTGCACACCTGGGCAGTGCTCACACCTGGGCAGTGTGCACACCTGGGCAGTGTGCACACCTGGGCAGTGCTCACACCTGGACAGTGTGCACACCTGGGCAGTGTGCACACCTGGGCAGTGCTCACACCTGGACAGTGTGCACACCTGGGCAGGGTCTGTACCTGGTCAGAGCCTGTACCTGGGCACTGCCAGCACCTGGGCACTGCCCACACCTGGGTGTGCCACAGGCCCCCTCGTGCAGGAGCCTGGCTCCAGCTCCACATTTCGGTGTTTCTTCAGCAACCAAATGATTATACTGTAATCACGATGACACTGCTCCTGGGTACAGCAAACAGCACGATCATTAAAAAATTCATTTCAAAATCTTCCTGGAAGCTAATAAATTTTACAGCAGTTTCAATCCTTTCTCATTGCAACAAAGAAAAGCTTAGTTCCAGACAAATTAGAAGTAAATTGATTGCCTTAGGGGAATCTATTCAAATATCACTTTTCCATGTTAGAAATCTCTTCCTGAAACAAGAAGAGGAGAACCAGGGAGAGCCAGCACGGGAGCAATGTGGAAAAGCAAATCATTAAATCTCAGTTCATGAAACTGAGGGGTGGGGGGGGATCAAACTTAAAATAAAATGCAAATGTCTCACTAGGGTGCGGGTCCAACATTTGTGACAGAATTTATGAATAATAAATATGAATAAATAGTAAACATGAAGGGATCAAACACTGTTGTGGATGTTTACTCATGGTTAGCCATCTTTCATGGACAATGCTCAACTGCATTATTTAACACTCCTCCTCTTCCAGCTACTTGGGGGTTTCTTTTCAACTCCAGCACCTTCATTTTCTCAGGAGGGGATGCAGAAGGTGCAAGGCTTGTCCCCAGCCCCTGTGCAGCCCCCAGCACCTCCAGCACAGCAGTGGAGCCCCAACAGGAGTGGCTGTTCCAGCTCGGGGGCAGTGATCCACCACACTGCACTCCAGATAAAATAATAAGCTCCAGCAAAACACAAACAGTCCCCAGCCATGGCTCATCATTTGCTTGTAAATTAAGACTCTGCACCTCTCTCTTATCTCCTCTAATAGCATAATATCAGGAAACAAGAGGTGGGGAATAGTGTATTATATTTTTGACCTATGGGCTTTACAGAGCCTTCCTCGCCTTTCCTAATAAGAAATCTCCAGTCAATGCAGCAATGTAATCCTGGTGTGGCTTCCCCTGCACAATGCTCAGAGGATACTAATAACCAGGGACAGTGACAAATGCCCTTTACTGCAACAAGAAGCCTTTCTTTTCCTCTCTTTCACCATTATTTGGGATTTATGCAAGCTAAAAATGCTGTATTTTTAATCCTGGATTGTCTGTCCCAACACAAAAGGTCAACAGTGCTTGGACAAAGCACAGGAATTATTTTAGTGAAACAAGGGCTGTGATTTAGATTAATTTATTGGGCAGTTGCTGGTAAGGACCCATGGCTGCATGCAGCTCATGGGCAATGCTTCAGGAATGGTCAGGAGAGGACTCCTGATTTACACCAGCCAAGAGCTGGCCCATTCACCTCTCCCCTTCTGCATTACCATTAATAAATAACTCCCTCTCTTCTGCAGAACTGTCCCTGTTTTATGAATGAGGACTGAGGGACACACAGAGCTGGGTGCAAGCCAGGGAAGGACAGAGCTGGTGCAGAGGATTCCCTGATGCCTTTGGGATGAGGCAGGCTGTGGGAAGGAGGTGATCACCAGGAGCAGCTGGAGTGTGGGTGTGCCATGCACTGCAGCAGAGTTAGACCCAGAAGGTATTATGGGCTGGAATGCAATTTAATGCTGGCTGCTCCCCTTTATCCAGGACCGCAGGCCAATCCCCACCTCATTCACAAGGAAAAATTAATTCCCTTTCACGAGGCCGGTGGAACACACCATTTAAACTCCAATTAATCCTTTTCTTAAGTGGTCCGTGGAGCTCGTGCTGGCCCCTGAGAGGCAGGGATTTCACCTCTGGAACTCCACTGCTCCTGCCTCCATCCAGGGCTCATTAGCATCCTAACTGCTCTGGGATGTGGGATCCAGCCCTGGCAGAGGAGAGCACTCTGGGCTCTGATGGAGCTGGTCCATCCTGATCCATTACTGCTCCACAACTCATGGGCACCACTCCCATTAATGCTGATGGCAGCACGGGCAGAATGCAACCCCTGACTTCATTACTGCAATTCAATTTCATTAGCACTGGATACAGAGGGATTGTCCTAAATACACTCTTCCTTATACTTTTTTCATGTTAATGCAACCATTTGAGTATATTATACCCTGCAGAGATGGAAGCATTTCTAGTCTGTTTAAACACATTTCCCACAATTGGGAGCAAAACTTTGTCTCCGTTTATGCCTTTGACACCAGCTGCCTTCCATTTAATGGGGCTTTAGTCGCTGAAACAAATTAATCCAAAGGTTACTGTTCTCTGCTATTGTCATAGACGAAGCAAATTCACATATTCTGTCAGGGTAAGGCAGGACCAGCCACATTCCAACGGCAGCAATAAATCAAATTATTACTCTGTCCTATTCAAAACCAGGCATCGGTCAGAAAACGGCAACTCAACAATTCTGATAAAAATCCAACAAAGCAGAAATTACAGTTGGGGGAGATAAGAAGCAATTCCTGGATGCCTGTACTGGGCCAACTCCTGGCCCAGTGCCTGTCAGAGCACATCCCTGCCCTCTCCTCGGGGGGGGTTCATGGTTAATGTTTACTTCAACCAGCACCTTCCTTGGCCAGGACAGAACAGAACAACCCATCCTGATCCCCTCCCCACAGGGATGTGGAGGCCAGGGTGCCATGGGGAGGCTGCCTGCCCCTCCTCCTGTGAGATTTCTGGTGGCTCCACACAACAAGTGAGAAATAAAGGATCTGGGGTTAGAAATGCTGATACATAATTTACTCCTATTATCAAGATTAAACACATCTTTGCATGCTTAGCATAAAACAACCGCCTTTCCCCAGATTTCTCAAGGACATGCATAAACTTCATTATTATCTAAATAATCAAAAGAGTATTTCAATAGAATATTTAACTGTCTGCCTACTGGAAACTCACAGCCTTAATCTAACACTGATCCTCTGTTGTCCTTCATGTAAATATTGTTGGGATGTCAGCCAAAGCCTAGGGAAGTGAGCTTCATCTTGGTGGATGGGAATCTCTCGTGTCAGATACAGTCAGCCTGACTAATGAGACCTCCAGCTTGCCAAAACCTACAGCCTCGCTGTCTGTTCCAGCCATTGAACGCGCTCAGAAACCCAGTGGCACCAGCCCAGCAGTCTACAGATCCCAATCAGCTATCAATAGCTTAAGTGTAAGTGATTGTGTATGAAGCACGAGCCAAATGTGTTTCCTTTTGCAGTTTTAGGACCTTCAGTATTGTTATTGCACCAGTAATGCTTGCACGGAATTAATCATAGACGTACCCACAAGGCAAAACATTATGAGAAGCTCTTTGTACTTCCTAAAAGTGTGCAGCTCTGAAGAGTGGAGGGAGCTGGAAGGATTCCCAGCACAATGGGGCGTTCCCCATCATCAAGAGAGAGCTGGGGAATTTTATGCCTTTTCTTAAAAAACCCAAATGTTGGTTGCTGGCCATCTCTCATCATGACATTGACCTCTCATGCCTCCACCCTGGAGCTCAGCATTATCCCCTCCCTGGTGCTCTGCTTTAGGTCTTTTTCAGATGACCACAGGGGATTTTGCATGCTGCTGGATCTTCACTCTGCAGTACAGGGATGCACCACGATGAGATGTTTGCCATGGGAGGTGGAGGCACCAGGAAATCCCACAGGGACTTGGGACAGCCACAGGGACAAAAGCTGCTCTGCACTGTCCAGCAGCCAGGAGTGCCTGAGCCAGCAGCAGGACTCACAGGGACACTCCTGCTCTCTCTACATGGAGCTGCAGAGAGGGCTCAAAGCAAGCTCCAGCTCCACACCAACAAGGGATAATGGCAATGCCAGGGAAATGCCAGCTCTGGGTTACACTGGCCCACAGAAGAGATGGCAGAATTGCCAAAGTCTGAGAATCTGATCCATTTAATTAGATGAAACTTCATTCTGGCAATTAAGTTTACCTTCATTAATCCAGAGGGCAGATAAACATGCATGTAAGACTACTATAAGGTCAAGAGTTAAATCCAAAACCTCATTATAAGCTTGGGGAAATGACTTGTGAGTCATGGACAAGCTCAATTCCAGCAATCCAGCTGGGGTCCCATCCTGTCCCACCCCATCCCACTCTGCTGGCCCCACAACCATGGGGGTGAGACGCAGAACGAGCCCTGGAGTATGTCTGGGTCTGTTGCAGAGCCACAGGGAGACTGCTGAACAACAAGAATGGAAAATAAAATGTATTTTCCTGACTTGCACAAGCACTGCACGAAAGCAGTCAGCTCCACAGCCCCAGCCCTCCCAGCCAAGCTGCTGCCAGCCCATGGGCACCTGGGCAGTGACTGAGTCCTGCCTGGGGGCTGCACTCCACGCTGCCATGGTCCCACAGCCCTGCCTTGGCTGCAGGGCAGAGGGGGAGGCTCCTGCTCCCTGGATGGGCTGCTCCAGGCTGCCAGCACAGCCTCCCAGGATTTCTGCTTTCCCGAGGCACATTCCTGCAGCACTGCCCCGAGGTCAGGCTGGATTGTGTTGGCTCCTGGCCCCAGTTCACAGGGCTGTCAGCTAAATTGCACCACAGCATCGTTACTCCCAGTGATGGTGTTACAGACAGACAGAGCCCAGCTGGATTTTCAAAACCTAAGCACTTTGCAACACTGACAGGCAGGAAAAAAAACAACCACCAACCCACAACCCTCTTAGTTTGAGCAGGTTTTATCTGGAAATACCCAAAGCTAGTCAGTGTAAGACCCCACAAAGTCATTCCTCCTGAACCACTTTCCTGACCAAACCTTTTCAGTGTCACTGGGAAATGAAGAGCCAGAGGTACCTGATTAGTCTAGTCCCCACCACATCCTCAACACCACCCTTCTTCAGAGGGATACAGCAGGGCTGAAATGACTGATGGAATTGGTGCTTTCAGAGCCAGCACAAGGAGAAGAGTCAAGTTCACCACCCTGGAGTTCAGCACGGGGCTGAGCCACCTGCCAGGCTCCTGCTCCACAGAAATGCACCACGAGCAGGGGGTTCACCCCAAAACCAGCCTGGAATTCCCCTGATCCTCCCCCTGAGCATCCCAGGAGGATGCAGAGGGAAGGCAGAGAGCTCAGTCCTGCAGCAGTTCTGCTGGAGCCTCTCCACAGGGACCCACCCTGGCTGTCTGCAGCACACGGATGTGATGCTGCCTCCCTGCCTCATTGCTGAAACACTTCCACATGCAGCATGCATTAGAATTAAAAAACCATTAAACCTCGGAAAGGAAAAACTTTGACAGGATGCGTAATATACTAAGTATAATTAATTAAATTGGATGAGGCACTGGGGGACGAGAGAAGAGTGGATGGAGACTGTTCTTGGAAAAGGGATGGTAATGCACTAATGTGCAGTGTGTGCCATTAAAAACCAGCCTTGGAAGAGGCAAGGATGAGCGACAGGGGCTTCCAGAGATGGCACCAGCCAGCTGGGCACCTCGGATGAGCAGCAGAAGAGGGGACAGTGTGGAATGTGGCCAATTAGAGCCCTAAAAAAAATTATAACGAGGGTGGAAAAGGCACAAGAGAGATGGAAAAGCAGAAAGCGAAATAGCTGTGCCCTACCAGTGAGAGCCTCCTCCAGGGAGCTGCTCCCACCCACCCCAGCAGGGCACAGACACCAGGCCACCCTCACCAACAGCTCCAGGCTCCTTGGGGCAGGCACAGGAGACAGGGGATTCATCCTGGAAAGCAGCTGGCTCTCTGTGGGATTATTCTTCAGCTATTTGTAACTGCAGGTGCAGTTCCTTAGCGTGGGTAGCACCCTGCTGCATCCATCCATCCCCTCAGCAGTGCCTGAGGTGGGTGGGAAGCAGCAACCAAAGAGGGGGCCAGGGTGGGAGCATCAAAGGCAGCCCCAGCCAGCACAGCAGGCTCAACATGATGAGACAGGCACAGCCTGGCTGTTCAGCAGGACAAAGTTTTAACAGGCTTAACAGCAGCATCAGCACTGATCATTAGGCAATTACAACTGCTGAAAGTTGACAAAGCACCAGGACCAAATGAATTATCTCCCCAAATCCAGCAGGCAGGAGCATGGAAAAGAGAAAAGTCATTGTCAACAGCCTCTGATAGCTCACTGGGTGCAGAGCAGTAACTAAAAACTAAAGGGCTGTTCATTTACTTGCTGTTTGGAGAGATGAAAGGGAAAGGCCAGGAAATGAGATCTTCAAAAATATTCTCATCACTCAGGGAGTGGTGGGAGGGAAGGTCCTGGAAACACTGATACAGCCAGGATTGCTCAGTGCCTGGGGACATCTGATTCAGAGGAAGGGACTGCGTGTGTTTGGAAAGAGAAGGCAGATTTTGGCTGGGGGAGTTGGCTCCTGAATCATCCCCAGCGTTACTTGCTCAGTTCTGCACATTCCTGCACAGCCCCAGCCAAGGGACAGTGGGGAGCTCTTCTCCAGGACGTGCCAAACCTCAGAGCCTCAGGGATGTGCAGGGCTCAGCCCATGTAGGACTGGGGATCCCATCCCTGCCCTGCTCCCTGCACAGCCCAGGATGCTCAGCCCTGTCACACCGAGCTCCTCAAGCACAGCCCTTCACTCTGAGTGACTAGGCACGCTGAAAAACATGCAAATGTGATTTAAAGACTCTAAGTGATACAGAATATATCACATCCCTTGGGAACCTGTTCCAGGGGGTAATTATTCTAATTCCTAAAATCATGCATCTCATTTGCAGCTGGAATTTTCCAAGGCAAACCTCCATCTCCCAAGGCTCTGTCTTGTTCACTGAATTAGGAGATGCTCAGCAGCAGAGATCTCTTCCCTCAGTTCATTTCTGAGCTCAGGCTTAGATGACCAATGTATCCAGCAAGGTTCAGAGCACGTCCCCTGAGGATGCCATCTCTCCTGGGTCCTATTTCAAGCCCAGTGGTCTCAGCTGAAAGAATCCTGGTGGATTCAAAAGGCTTTGAGTGAGGTCCTGAATCTCCAGACACGTGTTTGCAGGGTGAAAGCCAATTTGCTCACCTATACCCAGAAGCTCCTGAACAGTGTCCAGAATGCCAGGGGAAATGTTTGCACTGACAAGGCATCTCCTCTCCATCTGCTTGCCACAGCTCTGTGGTCCCTGCAAGGTGAGGCTGCTCAAAGAAGGGCTTGTGTGGATTTTTACAGTGAATTAATTTAAAATACCCACCTAGTAACAATGGAGGAAGACAAAGCAGAGGTCAGGCAATGAGGGAATTGCAGGTAGAATTGTTAATTTTAATTACTTGTCCTCATTAAGATGAGGTTTCTGGATCCTACAGTGATAACTAACGGGTCAAAATATTTGCATGAGTGAATAAACTTCTGCTAAAGGGTGGAAGAGATTTTTTTTTTTATTTTACAGGGGCTTTTCCACCAAATGATGCAGAGAATTCCCAAAACCCAGCAGTGTACTAGAGGGGAGCAATCCATAGGTGCAAGATAAACATTTTTGTGAGGCACAGAAGGGCCCAGAAAAAACATGACAAGGTGGAAGTAAGTGACAAACAAGGTAAAACATGGGTTATACTCGAGCTGTTTGTGTCTCCTTGGCACTTGAATGAGTTGCAGAACAAGCATCAGGGCTACCTGTGCTCCTGACAGCCCTGAAAGGAAACAAAAGTTTGGAACAAGCCAAACACATTCAATTTGCCTGAATAATTTAGGCTGCTGAGTTATCATGTGCTTCATGGGCTGTCATCGAGAAAAGCTGTACTGCACAGGAAAGGTCTGTAAATCAATGCATCTGAGGGACCAAAACTCACCAGAGAGCTGCAAAAGCACTGCCTGTCACAACAGATGCAGGACATGGAAGTCACCCCGTGGTCCCTGCACAGGACAGACAGAGGGACACCCTGCACACACAGCCCTCTGAAATGCTGCTGAGCAGCAGTGTCAGTGGCACAAATAACAAACAAAGGGGCTTCAGGAGAGCTGGGAGGGACTTTTGACAAGGGCATGGAGAATAGATTTAGACTCAGAGGTTAGGTAAGACATTGGGAATTAATTCTTTACTGTGAGGGTGGTGAGACCCTGGCACAGGCTGCCAGAGAAGCTGAGGGTGCCTCACTCCTGGAAGTGTCCAAGGCCAGGCTGGATGGGGCTCTGAGAAACGTGGGATAGTGGAAGGTGTCCCTGCCCATGGCAGGGGGGTTGGAAGGACAAGATCCTTAAGGTCCTTTCCAACCCAAACCATTCCATGATGATGCATTGGTAAACACAGAGAATAAAAAACAAATCAAAGTCCAGGATACACACAGTAACCTTCCAGGACACACCTGAGTATGCCTGACCTTCTCAGAGGTATTTACCCTCCAATAACAAGCTGCTGCTCCCACAAAACACTTCCTCTGGCAGTTCCTGAATTACAACCATGCACAGCTTTAACTTCAGGTTTCTCTTCAAATTCCTCTTCCCACGCAAGAGCTGCCCCTCTGTAACTTCTCACCAAGCTGTGCCTGATCCAGGATCACAGGCAGGTGAGTGGAGACAGTTCCTCTCCCAGGGCAAATCCCGAGGCTCCTCACCTGTTTCGGGAGCTTTGCCATGTGAAGGAGCTGACAGGGAAGGAGCACTGAGCCTGCACCAGCTCCTCCTCACTGAAGCCAACACTTCCAAAGCAGCCAGAGGAAATCAAGTGCTCGACCTATTTTGGTTTGCAAGAGATGAGGACACCCACCTCCCCTGGCTTCTCGCAGCAATTTCCAACTGATGCTCTTCGCTTTCATTTTTCACATAAAACGGTGCAGGAACAACCACAAACTGCTCCTTCTGCAGCACCCAGCACCCAGCAGAGCCAAGTCCTCTCCCTAGGAAGTGCCAGAAGCTCCCTGCCTTCCACCCCCACCAGCTGCAGGTCCTCGAGGTGGCACCCCGTGTCCCTGTCTCTCCTGTGACTGTCCCCACACCCCCAGCCCTGTGCCAGGGCAGCATCTGGGGGGGAATCTCACCAAATGGTCCCAGAGAGCTTTCTCCAGCTGGGACTGACTGAATATAGCCTGGGCACCGGATGATGTGGGAAATCAGTCGTAGCTGAGCACAAATTGCATGCATAGAGGTAATTACTGCAGCACAAGGTTGGTAGCACCACTACCCACATGACAGTGTATCTCAGCAATTTTCATTTCCTATTGCTTCCATTCAGAGAGGGGGCTTTTCATCTCTTTTTTCCTTTTTTTTTTTTCCCCTGTGGTTCAATTTATACTCTTTTTCCTGCAGGGACTGATGCTAACCCAGGATTTCTTTGGGATAAAGCTCTGGTTTCACTACAGCCAGTCATTCCACAGTGTCCCCCTGTTTGTGACACCCAGCCTGACCCAGCTCCTCTGCCCTGCCCCAGGGGTGATGGCACTGCCCAAAGGTGAGGTGACACAGCAGTGACTCCCTGTCACCTGCTGCCACATCCCAGCCAGCTGGGGATGCTGGCAATGAAACACAACGTGCTGGTAGCCAATGAAGCCACTTACAAGGCAAGCTGTTCTTCACACTTGAAAAAGGGTGAAATGCAATAAGGAAAATGGAACAAAAAGGGGTTTCTGCTGAAAAATAAAAACACTAAGAGAGCTAATGCTGAGAGTGGGGAAACTGATCACTACCATTACAGATATTCAGCAAAAATAGGGGACACATTATGTGTACTGTGATTATACACATCGTGACTAACATAGAACTGTAATAATGTAAAGAACTGTTATAAAGAACTTATTTTCCAAACAGACACAGGGGTTAAATGCAGGATGGAAGGGGAAATGACTGTGCAAAGGCAGCACAGAGCCTGGCACAGCCCATGCTCCTGCTCTCCACCTACCTGCCTGCACTGGGAGGAAAGGCTGCCAAACTTCTTAATAATTCTGTGACCCATTTAAAACTATCTAGTCTTACATTCATATATGCTGTAAGAGAAATAAAATATAGCACTCAGGAGTTTTGAGTGGCAGCACTTCCCTCAAGACAGATAAAAGCTGCGAGTTCTCTTTGCTGTTTGGTGCCAATTATTACAGAGTTTTGACTTATATATTATTACATAGATCATTTAGTAAAACAACCTACATACACACCCAGTGGTGTGTCTCCCTTCAGCAGATATCTGCAGGAACTGGAGCAGCTCAGACTCACCCACATCCCCATATTTTGGAGAGGGGTGGGCTCCTTCCCCTGCACCCAGGGGAGACACAGCCCCTGCCCTGCAGCTCCCTGCAGCCCAGTTAACAGAGGTCCAAATGATTTATCATTATCACACAGAGAACTGTAATTGCAGCACGTTTTGGAGGGAAGAACAGCAGGCACCCAGCTGGTGGCAGCCCCTCTGGAGATGCTGGCTCACACCTGAACCCCCCCTGGCACCAGGGCAGGGTCTCACCCCTGCCCCTGCAGAGCTGGGGGTCACTGCTCTGCTTGTGCTGATTATTCCTTTAATAAAGGGCCCTGTATTTTCCAGAGGCTGCAAAATTGATGCGGGTTGCCATGGCAAGCACACACTTTCCCATTTAGCAGAATAATAGGCAGCTTTGTATAATTCACTGATTTCAGATGATTTCTCACCCCAAGTGCAAGTCGCTCAAGTTACATAAGTCACCTGTTGTTTAGTCAATCTGGCAATTTTAATTAGAATAAATTTTTATGATTCCTCTTTGCAACACTTAGAGCAGCTCTGCCACCAGAATGCCGAGATGTCTGTAAATTATACGGGCCCCAATCACATCTTTTTTTGCTGTTTTAATTACAGTAACATTGCAGCATTAATCATGTAAGCCCCTGTTAAACAAGTAACAGTCATCCTCTATCATAATTAAAAAGAAAGGCCAAGCAAACAGGAGCTCTGGAGTTTACCATATTTTCTCTGAAAATTATATTTTAACTTAAGAGTTTCACAAACAGTAGTTTTATTTGGCTCTAATTAGTGTTGTGAAGGAAACACCGAAAGGTTAATAAGAGATGGTTAGTTTGTAAAGCAAGTTTCCCAGTGCCAGCCCCAGCAGTTCAGTCTGTTTTCAGAGTCATTAACGATGTAGATTGATTACAGGAGGAGATTGGGAAGTGCTGGCTTGCTGTGTTAGCAGAAGGTTTGGTTTTATTCATATACCTTCCCTACTGTTAAATCTGATGGCCATTACCTTGACCACTTTGCCAATCTTAACTGCTGTGAGAAAGAAAGTGTTAAAGGTTTCCTCAGAAGTTACTGTCAAAAGGGGGAAAAGAGGCCATGTGAGCCTTTTTTTGACTTGTTTATAAGGCAAAAGGAAGCTGCAAGCTTGCCTGAACTGTTTATTTATCTTAAAGTATCTTAAAATATCTTAAAATTCAAGTATTGGGTAGGGGTTCTGGTAAAAGAGGCTTTGGAAGAGCCAGGGTTACAACAATCCCATCTTCAGCTGAACCCTGAGACAAATATCTTCTCTGCAAATCTTCTCCTTGGGCTGGAGTTTAGGAACAGTTAACAAAACCAAGCAGAAATAGAAGCTGAAATTCTCTAATCTGAAATTCCTCTTCCTCATATCTCCCATAAATTGCTCTCCAGTCACCCAGCAAAAATATGGGTAAGCAATGACTGAATTTGACAAAATCTCATTAAAAAGTACAATAAAACAGTAGAAACTCTCCAAATTTCTGAGCTGATCATTCATCCATTACAAACCTACACAACAGGGCATGGATTCAAGTTTTAATTTTCCTCTCTGAGTTGCCAAAATGTTCACATCTGGTGAGTGTTCTCTGTGCTTAGGGGGGAAACTTGAGGATCTAAAGGTCATAACTCCCATGAATGGAGTAACTTCAGTGATGAAGACTCTGCAAGAACTATCTTTGAAGGAACCTGAAAATGGAAGGAAGAGTGCCAGGAATGTGGGATATAGGACAATGCTTCTTATACAAACAAAGGAGGTTGCACATCTGTTTGTTATTTAGTTCTGCTGTTGCATTGCTACAGAGATGACTTCACTGTCACCCCTGCCCTCCACCCCTTCCCAGCAAGGACTTCTGCAAGCTGAGCTCAGAGTTACTGAGAATCTAAGGGAGAGCAGCACAAGCAGCAAATCCCTGCATGGATTAAAGCTCCTGGGTTAAAGATGTGGCCACTGCCCTGCTCTGCTGCAGCGTGGAGCTGAAGGGACATAAAAGTGGGGCTACCTGTCCCTCTGCCCAGCTCTGCTGCCACAGCTCCCTCTGAGGCAGGAGCTGAGCTACACTCAGTGGTCTCACACAAGATATTCTGTCCCTCCACCATCCCAGTCAGGAAATGTCAGCAGCTTGGGGAGGGTGGAGAGAGCACAAAGCACCAGTAACCTCCACACAGAGCTGCTCAGCACACAGTCATTTACAAGTGTGGGAACCACGAGACAATCAACTCCCCTTCCCAAAGACCAGCTTAGCCACTCAGAAAAATCCTTCTCAGGGCTTCCCATGAGGAGCTGATTGCTCCCTCCAGGCTGGCCACTGCAGGAGCACCAGGGAGCTCACTGAGGCTGCTTCACCACAGCAGTAACACAGAAATCAGAGAGCTGAAATAATTGACACTGCCCTGTAAAGAAAGCTTACAGCATTTATCCACCTTAAGGGATGTGCTGTCACTCACACATGGATGTTACACTTTATGTCTTGTGCTGCATATATGAATACAAGGAAGCAGGTACTTTTATTAATTTGTGGAAACTTCCAGAGAAATGCAGCCTCCAAAGCCCCAGAATATGTCACTTAGGTCTTTATGTACATGCAGCTCTACAGAAAAGCTTTTCTGCAAAGTGAAAGGGGGTTGTAGGTAGAACGACTGCTGGAAATCAGCTTACAAAAAATCAACAGTTTCTAATACCTGTGTTTGCCTCCAGTTAATACCATTAGTCATGTTCTCAATTCACAACTGAAATACACCCAGATACTATGGAGATGAGCATAAGAACCAGTTGGAATATTCCAGATAAAACCTGATCCCCTAAACGATGATACCTCTGAATAATGTGGGATGCAACCAGCAAAAGTTTCAGTGAGTATCATGGGCCCACTTCTCCTTTACATCCAAATCTTATTTCTATACTGTGTGATAGTATAAAGAAGACTTAACACAACTATTTAAATATAACCCATTTCTATTCAAAGAACCCTTCATCCTGCTGGAGTTTATGGGACTCAGACACAATTAAATCTCCCCTGTGAGCAAAGTTACACAGATGTGGAAATGTATGCGGGATCAGGTCTTTCCAGATGACATTTCATGTGAACCTTTACTGCTGATCTGGCACCAGAAAAGTGGAAGTGATGCTTTTAGAAGCAATTCTCTGTAGAGATCCATTACTGACATTGCTTAAAACCTTCTCATTTTGATTTTAAAGCTTTTTCACTATTTTATGGCTGTGGTGACTATTTCTAACACTGCCTTTTTATGATTAGTGTGTGCTTATTATTTTTGTATTTTCTATTTTTATTTTTATCTAAACAGTGAATCACTGCTTCATTGGACCAATGATTTCTATAATTGATGGCTAAATTACTGGCCAGCACTGGGAATTAAGATAAGTGTAAAATCTGTTGCTCCTACCATTAAAAACTTCTATTTGAAATACTTCCTTTCTGATTTCTATGCTGGCAAGAGCTCCATGACTTACAGAGTAGGAGAATGGCTCTCGCTCAAGGCAAGGTGAAAAAGGCACCAGAATACATTTAAGCAGATCGAGGTGCTTGTGCACATCCACACAAAGAAAACAAGCCAAACCTGCACAAACACTACAGCTGGGAGAGGGCAAAGGGATTTAAAGAAAAAAGTACCAGTATGAGCAAAACCAAGGGAGGAATAACTACCTGAATTACAAAACAGAGTATCTAGCCTCAAAGATGCTAATTCAGGTCCTGGGGGATCTAATCAACCCCTTTGTTGAAGTAAAGATAAAACTTTTTGACAGCAAACGCTTTCTGATAAAATGGAATTTTCAATTACCCTGTGAAACATCTGGTCCACGCTGCCATTTCCAGGGAACACCAGCACCACTGTGTGCAGTGTTAGAAAACATTTCCTGCTGAGATGTGCCCGTGCTGCTGGGAGGAACAGGTGTCCCCACAAATGTCACCATCCCACAAATGTCCCCATCCCACAGCACCAGCCACAGGGCAGCACCACACACTCCAGCTCCTCCTGGAAACCAGGAATTCCTCCAGGGCTGCACTTCCAGTCAGGACATGGAGAAAATGCAATTTCACTTGCAGTGAAATAGGCCAAGACAGCCCAGGATTTAACCCCATCCTCCAGGAGACTTCTCCAGCCATCCCAAAACATCGCTGAGATCCAGCAGTGACTTGGAAACACTTCTCTCTCAAGGAAATCCTTCTGGAAGCTGAGCTGAGGACGTGGTTAGGTAGAGAGTTTGCACATACAAACTTCCAGCAGCTCCACAGATAAACAAACAATGACACAGCAGCCAGGCAGTGGTGGAAGGTGGAACAGCACCAGTGCCCGCCTCCCTCTGCAGCCCATTTGGTGCTAATTAGCAAGGGAAGGAAAACAATCCTGGGCTATAATGAACTCCAAATTGGGTACATATTAGAGCAATTAAAGCCATCTTTTCATCAGATGAATTTATAATCAATAATTAAGATCCTGAGGTAAAGAGGGACTGGGCAGAAGTCCTGCTCCCAAAATATGCAATGTGGCTGAGCTCCAGGCACTATTTCTGATGACCTGCTGCTACCCACGACAGCTCAACACTCTCCATGCTATGGTTTGCCATTTTTCTGGGAATCTGGGTCATTCCCAAAGGAGGAGAAAGGGCTCCTGCCAGCAGGACTGGCAGCTGGTGTCACTCCCACCCAAGAGTGGCACCAGGAAAGTGAAACACCAGCAGCTCCACTGACCACTGGTGCCACTGGTTTAAGACAAAGGAACTTGGACCCATCCAAGCCTACCTCCCTCTGCAGGAAATGCAGCATCTCAGGAGGCACAGGCTGGCCAGAAGGTCCACACTGACCACCCTGAGCCACCACACAGGGATCATCATCATCCTCCACCACCCAGCTACAAGGATTTCTGCCAGCCAGCCTCTGCCTTGGCAGAGCCAGGGCTACCCACTGAGCAGATAAAGACTGACAAATTACTGGGACACAGTCTGAGAGCTGGCCACTCATGAAGGACTCGTGGTGTCTCAAGCTGAGGTCCATGCCCAGCAGAGCCTGGCCAGGGGGAGCCACGCCAGGAGATCATTACCATTAACAAGAAAACTCCAACAACAACTCCCCCATTTCCCCTATTTCCCTGGGATTACATGGGATGCAGTTTGGGCAGGGACAACAAGGGAAAGCAAAGCATGGGAACACGAGCTGCCAGGCTGCTGCTCAGACAAGGACTGTGTGTTTGGAGCAGCAGTCACACAACAGTCCTGCACATCCTTGTCAATCGATTTCTTGTGTTTCCTCCCCACTCTGCCCCAAATTCAGGTAAAAACTGCCAAACCAAAACCATCACTTCAATCGTGTGGGAACTGCTGTTATCACCATCATCTCAGATTCTTGATTTTCCTGATTATTTTCTGCAGTTCCTGTTTGACAAATCAGCTCAGGCAACACTCTCTTTTAACCTTTTTTTCAGCTTCTGTGACAGTAACCACTCACTTCCCTGCTGCTGCTCCTCTCATAGCTCCACCAGCACCCTAAAACCCCAAGTTACCCCAAACTCTTCCACACAACACAGTGGGGGTCCCACAGGACAGGAGATCTGATTGTGGCACACCTGCCTGCACTGGATGGCAGTGCAGCACTGGCATGCTGCTTTCCTCCCCAAAATAAACCCAGGAGCACCAACCCTCCTGGCCACTGCAGGACCAGGAGACAGAACAGGTTGCCTTCAGAAGGCACCTTCTGGAAATACACCTGATTTTTGGGGTGTATTTTACATGCAGTGAGGAGCTCATGTACAATGGACTGAACCATATTTACTTTACTGACTCCTCTCTCTGCCTCCAACTCAGCGTCTTTAACTTATTTGCATTGTTATCAGAGCCAGCACGCAGACTTATCAGAAATGTAATCCCTGTAAAACCCTTCCTGCAGTCCACCGAGATTGGGTTTTTTGCTGAAGAAATGTGACAAAAAAATTAACAGATGTTGCTCAGACCATTCACCGGGATGGGAATCAATTATGAACATTTTTGCTTCTACAGTCATCCCTTACTACAAATGTATCTGAGGAAACCCTCTCCTGATCGAAATGAAAAAGCATTTCTTTGTAATAGAAGAATAATAAATGATAGCTATCAGCCTGCATTCTCTGACACGGTGCTGGTCCACAGAGAATTAAACTGCCACTGTACAGTTATATAAATGTTTAATTTTTTTCATCTTTGGCCACAGTAGGGTTGTCTGGAAATACATTATCGCTGCGGATGCCATCCCTCTCCAATTAGTGTGGCTGGCAGCGTGGAATGTGCAGGTGACCTCTGTGGTCCCCTCCTCGTGGAGTCTTACAGGGTTAACTACGACCATTTAGCAGACTCCATCGAGAATTAATACAGAGATCAGATTCGCTCCAGAAAAATCCCACACTCGGTGGCGCAGATGGCAAGAACTCTCTCTCCCCCGTTTGACTCTTTTATGACAGCACAACAAAGGCTTTTAATGATGTTTACCATGAATTGAATTAAACAGCTGAAGACCAGTTCATAATCACAGCATTTTGTTTTCATATCCTTAAGTCTCTTAGCAGTGGGGCTTCCAGTTGAGCCTCAGCTACAGCTTATCTCAAGATATAGCCAAGTGCCCCGAGGCTCCCCCGTGCCCGAGCACCAAACTGCACTCAGCTCCTTAATTGAAAAAGACAGGATGTTTGCATAGGATGTTTGCATCCCTCAGACATTAAAAGCGACATTCATGCCCCAGTACAAACGACACTTGGGCTCAGTTGAACTCCTCTGACTTCCTTCCTCCAGCTAATACCAGTCTGATTTCAGAGCAGGACTTCATCCCTGCACGTGGGGACGGTGAGAGCTGAAAGCTGCCACCAATGCAGGAGAAAAGATGCAAACCCTCATACACTAGCCAGAGCTAATCCCTTGTGGGATGCCTGACTAATTGCCTACATGCTCTGCTGACCTTTGGGAAGGTTGTCTGAGAGCTCTGGAGCTGGGAAGGATCTCTGGGAAAGGCACACACCATCGGTGCTCAGGAGGCAGGCAGGGACCAGCCCATGGCACAGCACAGCACAGCACAGCACAGCACAGCACCTCTGATTCCTGCCCCAACCCCAACTCCAGCACTCCCTCCCTGCCAGGCAGATGCTCAGCTGGGTTTTGCCTGTGAACAGAGGCTAATCCCAACTGCTCACTTACCTGGCAGGCGTGGTGTGAACATTAATTCACTCTACCCATCACTCTGACAATGTACAGCATCATCCCCAGCAAGCACCCAGCATCCTCACTGCACCCCCAGCAGGCAGCAGCAGATGGGGATTTGGGGGGCAGTGGGCACCCCCGGGGCACAGCAGGGGCTCACCTGGCTCGGGGCCCTGGGAGCCCATGGAGGGCACGCTGGTGTTGAGCACGTCGTTGACGGCCGTGTCGCAGTAGAGGCCCCGCTGCACGTCGTGCTCGCTGTCTGTCTGGTCACTCTCCTCGTGGCCACTGTCCTTCAGACTGTTCCCCTCCAAGTCCTTGAACGTGGAGCTGCTGGGGAAACACAGCTGTCATTTACTGGGTGGGACAAGGTGGCTCTGGACACTCCAGAGCACCTCAGCCAGAGCTGCAGGGATGGGGGGGTTCCTGCCCTGACAGCCCCCAGTGATGCTGGCCAGGAGATGCATGGAGAGCTGGGCAGGGAGTGTGGGGGGAGACCCCCTGACTGCCACCTCTGCACCCCAAAACACAGCATCCAGCCTGCACCACCCCCAGGCTGCTCCTGCCCCTGGCTGTGCTGCCAGCCTTGGTACCCTCAGCCTGCCGTGGGTCTTATGGAAGCTCAGAGTGAAGCAGGAGTTGGAACAAAATTTTAAAAATATACATTAACTGAGCTGTTTCTACAACTTGGCTCTCCCAGGTTGTACTACCTCATATTGAAGTTACACAAGATCTAAACCCCATTTTTTTAGGTTATAAGCCAAATCCTAATCACTTAAAGCTTAAAAAACAAAAGTCTTCCTGGAAACAGGAATGTCTTTTAATCATGATGAGGCATTCTTATTTTTAAAAATAAACCAGTGATTCTGGGTCCAAGTTCATGCAGCTTTAAGGAAATCTGATTCACAGTCAAAAATCCTTGACAGCCTCTGCAAAGCACAGCCACTGCTGGGAGGACAAGGACTGAGCAGCCCCAACACCCCATGGAACACAACCCCCAGGCCTGAGGGATGGAAAAAGGGCAGCTCCTATGAACACAGGCTGAGAGAGCTGGGATTGCTCATCTTGGGAAGACCTTAGAGCCCCTTCCAGCTCCTAAAGGGGACTTATAAAAAGGAGTAACATTTTACATGGGCACATTGGGGTAGGACATACAAAGAAGAGGGAGAGTGACTTTTTACACAGGCAGATAGTGATAGGACAAGGAAGAATGGTTTTAAACTGGAAGAAGAGAGATGAGGTTTAGATATTTAAAAGAAATTTCCTGTGAGAGTGGTGAGGCCCTGGCACAGCGTGCCCAGAGCAGAAAGTGTCTCCATCCCTGGCAGTGCCCAAGGCCAGGCTGGACAGGGCTTGGAGCACCCTGGGATAGTGAAAAGTGTCCCTGCCCATGGCAGGGGGCTGGAACTGGGTGATCTTTAAGGCCCCTTCCAACCCAAACCAGTCAGTGATTCCATGAAAAGCATTTCTGCATTTCTGGCTGCATTTGGGACCCCAACACCCTGGGAGGGGCCATGGCCCAGGCTGCTGTGAGCAGCAGGGACACCTGGAGACACACCTGCCCCAGGTGGCACAGCCATTGGGGTGTCCCTGGGGACACCCACCCTGTGCTGCTTCCACACCAGCCTTGGCACCTGCACTCATTGGGAGGATCCACCTGCTCCCACTTCTCCAAACTTTCCCACTGGCTGATGTGGAGTGAAATGTCAGTGAAAGACACGGCCTGGGCTTCAAAGCCCCAAAGAGCTGGAGATTTCCATTACTTTGAAAAGCCCTTTTGTGTCTCCACGGAAACCAAGCAGACCACCTACCATCTGATGCTCTGCAAAAGCACACGAGGGGGGAGCTCTGAAATACATATAAATTGGTAAACCTTCAAACATTACCTTTTAAATAAAGATGTCCCTATTGAAGCCACTGACTTTGATTCCAGGTGACATCAAAGATTTTTAAGTTAAGAAAGCACTACAAATCTACAATTCATTTGTGAGTGTGTAGATGAGCAAGAGAGGCAGGCAGACAACACAGGAAAAGTACAAATAGATTAATTAAGTGCTGGATTTGAGGAGATTCACTCACCAAAGATAGCAGAGCTACAACATCTACATAAAGGCAAAGGATGAAAATGATGCCACAGTATGTTACAGGAAATATTTTTTGTTCTCAGATGTCTGCAGAGCATCCCTGGCACCCGTTGTACTGGAGACACAAGACAAAGGCAGCAGCAAAGGGAGCTGCTGTCCTACACGGAGCTGCTGTTGGTAATGCACAGACAGCCCATGCTACAAGGCATTTATCCTCCCTGCAGCGAGCCAGGCTGGAATGCAGCAGCCACAGGACGTGTTTTCCACACTGACACTTCTCTAAAGGATGGGCAGGTCTGGGGGAAGCAGCAGCAGCAGCATTTCCCAAACAATACAGCTCGGAGCCAGCCCCGCTGCGGCAGGCAGCGCTGCTCGCCTTTATCTGAGGTGAGAACGAGGAAAGATTAATAGATTTGGGGTTTTTTCAGTGTGCCTGAGGGCTCTCTGGCGAGCAGCAGCGTGGCACAGGCCAGCCAGCTCTCACAGCCACATTAGCATGGTTAAACACCACGAGGCAGGCAGGCACATCCACCTGCCCCGAACCCACGGCTCCCTGACTGCTCCGGTTCTTAACATGTAAACAAATGGGCTCTCAGCCAGGCAGATAATTGGATATTTTTACTGCTCAGATCAGATCTCAACAGTTCAGGGCTGGCTTCTGCTGTCTGTCTGTAAAGCCTTGGTTCAGGGCTGGCTTCTGCAGAGTCAGGGAGCACAGCCATGCTGGGCACATGGGCACGGTTTGCTCCTCACACCCCTTGGCTGGGCTTGGGGAGAGGAGGGAGGTGGCCAAGGAGCTGCTGGCCCCATCCTGCACCTTCAGGAGCAGCCCTGCAGCTCCTGGTGAGGAGCACTGATGGTGCTGGGTCAAGCCCAGCCTCCTGAGCCCGGGGTAATGCTCAGCTCTGGGTTAACACAGCCCAGGGGGCTCAGCTGGGTAACCCCAGGGTGAAACATTCCCTCACCACTGCTAGGCTCTGAGGATAGCAGCATTTCCCCCAAAGGGTTCCATTTCCCCAAGGGTAACTGCCAGCTTGCAGTTGAACTGATTGTTTCCTTTTCCACATGGACAAAATCAGCCTAGCAAAGTGCTGCTTGCCTTGGTATTCAAACTAAAACAGTGAGCTGCATCCAACACAATTACCTGCTCCCAAACAACTTGGTGGGTTTTTTTTTTTTAATTTTCCCCGCCTCACATGGCAGGGAGATCTCACCACCCAAATCTATCCTTTTATTCCTGTGCATTCAAATGGAATAAACTCTAAGAATTGGAAAGTTGTCAGGGTAACAGCACTCTACCTCACTTACTGCACCTTCCCAGCGTGAAGAAACCAAAGAGAAAGAAAAAAAATTTCCTTTATTGCAATCTGTGAGCAATGGGACCTAATGGGAAGTAAGTACTGTTTTAAAATCAAATTATTACTCTTGAAAAGTTTTGCATATTAAAATAAGCAAGTATATAACACAGTATGAAAGAACATTAAACCCTTGGGATTTGGCTGGGCAAAGCCAAGCCCTCCAAGCAAGCCTACATACCTTTTTATTAAATGAGCTCTGCTGTTCACGTAGTTGGAATCAAAGGAGTAGTTTTCAGTCTGGAAGGAGGAAAAGAAAACGGAGATGGTTACAAATCTGATTTTCTCCCTGACTGGGAAGAGTCAGGTTTGCAGGGCCAGGAGGAAACCTTGAGAGAGGGAAGGAGCATCCCATGATGGCACAGGCCCTGTGAGCAGGACATGGAAAACTCCAGCTCCTGTCAGTCTTTCCATCAACTTTCATAAAAAAAAAAAAAGAAAAAAAAAGTGGCTGGTGACCACAGAACAATTTGCAGAGAAGAAACAATGTGACTATGCTCTGTTACAAAACTAATTACTTTTAATTCCCTGATGGACTCAGTTCTGTGTGTGTCAATTTGACTGAAAGTTCAAAAGGTATTTTTCTTATTAGTGTATAATTAACATGTTAAAATATTTATTGCATAGATATGTAAATGCCAGCAAGGTAATCCCCTGCCAGAGAATTTAATGCGGGCACTTTTCTTTGTTTTACATCATTTCATTAGTAGAGACAGTGGGCTCTGTTATTAATAAAAAAGCAAACAATGGGTGACATGCTTAAAAGTTGGAGAGGAGTAAAAGAAGGGGAGAAAAGTCAAAGGAGTTGTTATTTGCAAGCAAAATCCACTAACTCTGCATTTGAAATGCTGTCTTTTAACCTCAGATTACACAGCCCTGGGGTTCTGGTGCTGGCAGCAGGTAAGGAGAAAAAAAAAAAGGAAGCAGAGGGTAGGGGAGAGAGCAGGGGGAAAGCCAGAGAACATGGTGGGAGCATCAGGGGGCACCTGGTGGGAGCTGTGCACTGGGATCTGTGGGAGCTGTGCACTGGGATCTGGAGGGAGTTGTGCACTGGGACGCAATGGGATGCAGTGGGATGCAGTGGGATGCAGTGGCACATGCATGGTAGGATGTGATGGGACAGGCATGGGGAACCACAGAGGTGGAACATGGTGGGATCTGCACAGGATCCTTCCTGCACTTCAGAGGATGCAGGATCTTGTACAGGTGAGGCACTCCAGTGCATCTGTCCGTCCATCCATCCATCCATCCATCCATCCATCCATCCCTCCACCCAGACCTGCAGGGATCCCACCTGGGCTCCCACCAGCACCACCCCAGCCCTGGGGATGCTCCTCAGGCTTTGCTCTGCTCCCCTTCCTGAGGACACCAGCAGCATCCTCCCAGGACAGGAATGGGAACGCTGGGGACATCCACCTGCCCCCCAGCCCTGTCCTGCCTGCTCAGTGCCAGGCTCCTCCTGGCCCCAGCCCTGTGGTTGTTCTCCTTCCCAAAGAGCCGCTCTGGGATACTATGGCCTGTTTTTATGACAATTATGAACATGGTAAAAATAAGTGCATGCATCTTTAATGTCTCAATAAATAAAGGAAAGCAGAGTCTGCTGCTAACGTAATCACAAAGGCAGGATGCAGGAGTGGGGCACTGCAGCACAGCCCAATGTGAAATCCAATCGTACCCCAGCAGAGGTTACACGGCTCTGCCAAGATAATAAAGCAGAGGCAGCCTCGGTTAAGTGTAACCTTTTCTGAAATACAGCACAATATCTAATTTACCAAACAGGAACCTCCCAGAGAGAAACATGCGAGGAGCAGCGAGCCGGGGGAGTTGGCCTAGCACTCAGCACAGCTCGGTTATTACTTTCACACAGTAATTACTGCTGGAGAGTCACACTGGAGATTTACTGCACAAACTACTGGTCCCTGCAGCTCCTGCATCCAGTCCTGCCGGATGACTGGGATGCTCAGAACTCAGGAGCAACAGACACACGGATTTTCAAAGGATATAATAGCCAAGAACTAAATACCACAGAGAATAGCTGACCCTGTGTTTGTGCATCAGTCCTGGTGCTGCCATCCCAAGGGGGGGATGCCACCCCACAGCAGCCCTGGAAATGAGCTGAGAGCAGCCAAGCAATGCAGGGCAGAAGGGATGGGAGCAGTTTTGGCACAATCCTCACAGAGTGGGGAGCCCCTGGCAGAGGTGGGAACAGCTCCCACAAGCCCACAGCTCAGCTGGCTCCATCCCTGCATCCCCAGCAGCAGGGAGAACCCCTGCACCCATCACTGCCTCCATCACCTCCAACCCTTCGTGTGCACAGCTCAGCCCTGGGAAAAACAAAACAGCTGGGTGAGAGGATGCAGACAGCAAATTTCAATATATATAGGTACAATGAAGAGCTTCAAAAAACTCAGAGCATGGACACTGCAGGTTCAGGGGCCAAGGAATACCCAAGGTCATCCACAGGGAAGGACTGAGCACTGCCACCACAATCCCCCAGGCTGAGGAGACACCACATGTGCTGCCACCAAACTGCCACAGCCCAGACACAGACCTGGCACCAGATCCCCCTGAGACCAACATCACTGGGAGCTCTGCTATTGATTTCAAACCAAAAACAAAGAGCATATCCCGGCTCAACTCGTTCACCAACGAGCAAATTCCCTATGATTTATGTTCAGTGGACTGGAGTAACGTCCTTCCTGTGTATTCCCTGCTCCATCCCCTCTCAGGATGCTCTGAACCCCACTGATGAAAGCCCCACATCCACACAGAACAAGAGGGTTCCTGAGGGGCTGGACACAGCATCCGTTCCCAGGCTTGGAATTCCCCCAGCACTGGACACAGCACAAGTAATGATAATTACTTCCAGATTTCAGAAAGAGCAAGGAGTGACACAGCCACAAGGATGGGAAATCCTCTTCCCTGGGTCTGCACCCTCAGAGGTGAGAACTGCCTGTGCTGGCACAAGGGTGGGCTGCCCATCCTTCCTGCACCATCACACCCCCTCCAGCTTTACTTAGCCATGGCATTATCTGTCAAGGTTATCTCCATGCAGACTAGGGCATCCAAACAGAAAAATAAAAAAAGAAATGAGATTTTTCATGGAGAAGGGTTGCTTTTACAGCTTGCATTATTCAATCAAAGTTCACTTGATTTAATTCTAGTTCATCCTGCAAGGTGCAACCACTTATAAACAGAGGGAAAATGATGGGAAAGGAGAGCGTCTTCAACATGTCAACATTTTAATTGGGAAAGGATCCACTCCCTCTCTTAATGAGACCCAAAGAACAAAGTCAAAGCACAAAAAGGAGGGAAAAGGTAAGGCTGGCTGGCACCCATGAAAGTGTGCTCTTCATCGAGTGCATCACTGAGAGGCTGGCCTTCATCTTCTTCATTATTTTGGCAAAAGCAAATGAACTGTCACTTTCTCACTAATCAGCATCACTCCTGCAGGAATCAAAGGGGAGCCCAGCCCCAAGTCCAGCCTCTCCTTTCTGTGTTCAGAGCCAGGCACAGCGAGGACCTCCCAACCATGCTGCCAGCTCTTATCTCCTGCTCCTTGTAACTGAAGAAAGGATGCTCACACTTGTCATGATCAGCCCCACAGCCTCTGTGCCATGAATAAACAATTGGAAAACGATGAATAACACCTTCCATAAAGTCTGTGGCATCACCTCAGCCTGCATTTCTCTTGGAGGAGAGAAACCCTGCTGTCCTCTGCGCTCAGGATTTGCTTTCCAGCTGCAGATGTGCTGGTGTCAATGCCATCAAAAGAGCCCTGGCTTGGCATACAGCTTACCAGGGCCTAATTTGAAAAATGCTTTTAACCACTGCCTTAGCAACACAAATATAAATATAAATATAACAACAGACACACTCTGAATCGAGCAACCAGGAGGGAAATATTAAACTTTTTTTCTTTCCCCTAGCGGTTGCTTCTGGTTGAGGACTGCCAATTCCATTAAATTAAAAAAAAAAAAAAAGAAAAAAAGGAAGTACAAACGTCAGTACAACTCTTCTTGACCTGGATATCGATGGGGTGACTTCCCCGACAGCAAAAGGTCTGTTAGCAACAGGGCACTGCTCTAAGGACTGCTCACTCCCTGCCTTAGACACAGAAATAAACCCTGGCAGGTCCAAAGCAGTTTAAGAGGAGCTAATGCAAGTGCCAGCACAAAGGTCAGTGGGCTGCAGCAACTCCAGGCACAACCAGCACTGAACTGCTGGAGAAACAGAGGATGCTGGCTGGGTCAGAGCCCAGGGTGGGAGGGATGTGTCCCAGCAGGCTGGGATCAGCATGTCCCTGCAGCCTGCTCACCTCCAGGCAGCTGCTTCTTTATCACTCTTCCCTCTTTTCAGTAATTTCAAATGTAGGGTATTTTTCAAAGCAAACTCCACAGAGGTGAAAATCCAGCTTTCTCCATTGCATGTGGATCCCAATAAAGGGTTTGATTCCTCAGTCCACACATCAGCCCGCAGCTAATCCAGGGTTGTTTGGAGCTGGAGCCATCTCTCCCTGATGGAAGTGACAGGTATCCATCCATCTGCCAGCCCTAGCCTCAGAAGATGGCTCTAAAGCAGCTCAGCACAGGGGTTTTTTGCCCTTCTTCTCACTTCAGGGTGAAAACATTTCTATCTTTCCACAAATTATTGTAAACCTGCTGCAACCTCCTGCCAAAGCATGTAGGGACTCTTCACAAAACCAGCTTCATAAAAATGACACATTTAGCACCACTTTTTCAGGGTTATCCCTTGAGCCTTTTTTTCCCCTACGTGCCTGGTTAATAAAGCTTGCATGTCACCCTTTATTATTAAAAAACAAAGCGGACCTTTCTCCAAGGCTGCAATGTGCATGTCTCCTTTTGGGTTTCACAAAATCCTCCAGAAACACGCGATGGCTCCTCATCCTCTGCATCAAGCTGCACATCTCCACCTGGAGCACCAGCCTCCTGACCTTCCCTCTGTGCTGCAGGCATCACTGGGGACCACAGCAATGGCAAATTGCTCCCAAAAATCCACTGGGCCTCCCTGGTGGGAAGGGCAGGGCTTGTAAGACAGCTTCTCCTGGTCCTTCTGTATCCTCAGTCCTGTTCTCCATGGGCCACTCAATCACAGGCTCCAGCATCTGCAATAAAACTGATGCTGCCTATTAGGAGATCTCACCAGCATTTAATTCTTATGGTTTGAATTATATTGTGGGTGATACAGAATTCATGCAAATTAAATAAGAACGCTCCAGCTGCGCTTGGGAAACACTGGAAATTTGAAAGTAGGGAGCGGGTCAAATGAAGTACACATCAGCAAGGAGGGAAAGTCATTATCATTTAGCAAGCTGCTTATTTAGCCCATGGGAAACAAGGAAGTGGTCTGAGGCTCCTTCCCAACTGGAGCAGCGCAGTGGGAAAGCCATGGAACACCGGAATGGAGCCCCACACCTGATAGGAGCAGCCAGGCTGGTGCTCTCACACCCAGCAACAGGGCTGGTGTCCCTCTGCACACTGACAGGAGACCCATCAGGTCCAGAGCAGGGCTGGGAGCACATCACAAACGATGTCAGGAGACATTTTCCCCGCTGTGTGTGATGGCACAGTAATTAGCCCCATGCTGCCGGCCCTGAGGAGGACCACTGCCTCAGAGCGAGGGTCAGGGGCCAGGACCTGTGCAGGTGCAGTGCCTGACCCACCTGAGCAGCTCTGCTGCTCCTCTCCCTGCTCACCAGCTCTGCTCCAGCACCGACAGCACTGCAGCATCCACAGCTGGGCACAGCTGGGCAGATGCCAACAGACCCTACTCCCTATTTCCCTGTTCCCCAGGTCCTGACTCCCATCCTGGCACCTCCTGGCATGCTGGGTGTCAGAGGTTGGAGAGCAGCAGCAGTCAGAGGCTTTGGGTTAAACACCAGTGCAAACTCCACCCAAATACCTGCTGGGGCTTCCACCATGGGGGAAATCAGCAAACACTGACAGGCACAGTGGGGAGAGTGACACCCAGGAACCCACCCTGTCCCCTGACAGCCAGGATGTGCTGTGGCTCTGAGACCCCAGCAGGGTCAGCACCTTTGGAAAGGACCCAGCTGGCCACTGGTGTCCATCAGTACCTCCAGCCACTCCATGGCCACTGGTGTCCATCACTAACTCCCATCCATGGACACTGATGTCCACCAGTAACTCCCATCCATGGGCACTGGTGTCCATCAGCAGCTCCAATCCATGGCCACTGGTGTCCACCAGAAGCTCCCATCCATGGCCACTGGTGTCCACCAGAAGCTCCAATCCATGGGCACTGGTGTCCATCACAAGCTCCAATCCATGGGCACTGGTGTCCATCACTAACTCCCATCCATGGGCACTGGTGTCCATCACAAGCTCCAATCCATGGGCACTGGTGTCCATCACACCTCCAGCCCCTCATGGGCACTGGAGCACAGGGAAAGGGGCAGAGGAACAAAGGATGCACCTCTAACTGCCAACAGTTCCAGGCTGAAAACAAGGGAAACAAGAAGCAATTCAGCCTTTAGAGAGGATTTAAGAGCAGTCACCTGGAAGAGCTGCAAGGACCTGACCTGTGGCCCCTCCCTGTGCAGCCCTGTCCCCACACCCAGCTCCCTGACACAGCTCCTCACACAGGGACTGCCAACTGTGAACCACCAACGCAGCGTCTCTGAAACAGAAAGTGCATTTAGCATCTGATATCGATGTTTTATAATTAGATGTAATACAGCAGATCGTTTTCCTGCACCTGATCAATGAAACCAGGGCTGGGTTTGGGGTTAGGCTGTTTTGCAGACACTGACTGCTGCCTGAGCCTGCTGGAGCAGTGCCTCGCTCGCTTCAGCAGGAACGAGCAGAGACAAGGATGTGCAAACACAGCATCCATTTAGATTTACTCTCCCCAAAATATAAACAGAATATTTATTTCTGGCCTTTTAAGTAGTAATTCCAAATTTAATGAGGTACAATGAACATTCCTCAGAGCCAGACTCTATGGCTACTTAACACCACCACCAAGCCTCTAATTACTACTGCAGCTTAAATAAAGGGCATTTCGTTATGATGGACATTATTAAACACTGAGGAACTGAGTCCAGCCTCCATTTTCTCTTGATGAAATAAAAAGCATTGCAGAGAAATCACAGGCAGAGTTCATCCTTTAGCATCACTCCTCTCATCAGATATCAGTATCAAGCCAGACTGCATTACAGTGCAAGCATCTCACTAATCCACACTGAACTCCTGTCCCCTCCCCAAATAAATACAGGCTTTGTCACTTTTTGCTTGAAAATGGATGGGAAGCAAGAGAAAAGTTGCTGCTGAGATGTGATTTTGGGAAAAAAAAAAGTGTAGGATTAAAAACCCAGCAACACACAAAAAAACCAAAATTACACCACAGAAAGCCACAAACTGTGTCACCAGGTTGGATTTGTCACCAGGTCAGAAATCTACAGTATGGTTATGAAGAGCAAAAATGCAATCCTAAACCACCTGCCTTACATTCACATGGTGTCTATAACCCCAAAACTTTTGGGGGGACATGGCACAGGGGTCCCTCCACTGGAACCATCACAGCAGGTACCTGCTTGGCACCATCCCTCAAAATCTATTGAAAAGCAAAATACTGACCCAAAAGTGTGGAGGGAGGAGCATACAGACCCTTCTCACCTGGACCAAGAGCAGCCTGGAGGCTGGTGCTGCTCTGGTGCTGCTCTGGTGCTGCTCTGGCTTCACCCAGTGCTTCACCCCTGGCTAGGACAGGAGGGATTTGGGGGCAGCAGGGCCAATGCCTCCTCCCATGTGCCCAATGATGGGCAGGGGGCTGAGCCTGCCAGCCCCTTGGGGCACAGCCTTCTGCACAGGGCTCCTGCAAAACAACTCCCTGCAGGGATATAACAGCCAATAAACCCAATGGAAGGGCTTTTTCCATTTCCTGTACCTGGGACTTTCAGATGTGTGATGGATCCACACACCCAGCACAGACCAAACCCCTCCCTAAGCAGGGTGAGAAACAATCTGGATTTAATCAGCAGGCCCAGGGTGATGGGGCATGACTTAGAGATCTGTTAAAAAACCTTTCAGAACTGTCCTTTCCCTGCCTCCTGCCATTAGGAATGAAAACAAATATAACAGAAGAACCTTTTTTTAAATGTTCCTATCTCTAGGGCTAAATAAAACTCCCTGTCATTCACCTTCTGGAGTGGCAGGTCAGAGCAGCGTGTTTTATAGAAATCACAGATTTGTCACTGCAAAAAGAAGAAGGAAAAAAAAAGGAAAAAGAAAAACCAAAACCCAAAAATCACTGCAGCTGAGTTAAAAATAGGGAAGACGTGAGATGCTGCTGCCAACTCGGCACATCAGAGTGCTGGGATGCCCAGGCTGCACCCCCAGCATGCACAAACCCTGGGCAGTCAGGGGGCACAGGCACCTTGGCCCTGCCCCATTTTCCAGTACAAACCCATTTCTTCTGATTTTTGGGCACGCAGACAGAGCTCCCCAAGCTACACACCCCCCAGCCTTCCTCCCATGGCTCCACCAGAGGCCAGGTCTGGTCCCAGGGGTGCCCCTGGGCATCCAGACCCAGCTCTGGAGTGGAATTTCTGCACCAGCAGCTCCTGCCTGGCTTCAGCTGCCATCCTCCCACACTGGCAGATAATCAAACCAAGACAAACGCTGTCCTGCATGCTCATGGTGTTATCATTCACACTGTTTATCTGCAATTGCATGGGAAGGCTTGCAATCAGGATAGCCTCAGGCAGCTCCCACTTGAAGCCTGGAGGGGATTTTGCTCACAACAGAACTCTTTATCAAAACCAGTTTTCTCTTATTTTAATTTTTTTTTCCCTACTTGGGCAGGAAAACGCAGCTCTGCAGCCCATAAAATTCCCCCTGCAGCCATGAGAGTGGCAGCAAATGTGAGCAGGACTGGCCTTCCTCCCACTGCCATCACTGTGTCACCCTGCTGGGAGTGCATGTGAAGCCTGGCTCTGCTCAGCTCAGCCCCTCTCAGACAGCACCCAAAGGTGCCACCAGCTCCAGCATCCCTGGGGACACACCAGCACCCTCTGCTCATCTCTGAGCCACACCACCAGCTCTGGGGCACCAGAAACTGAGCAATTCCAGCCTGGAGGAGCCTGTGTTCTGCCAGCACAAACTGCAGGGCAATGAATGACAGCAAAGCTCTCAGCAGACGAGGGGATCTCAGCCTGGCACTAGCTGGGTGCCCTCTGCCATCCCCACAGTGCCCTCTCCCCTGCCCACAGCCACCCCACATTATTAACAGCCTGGTAAACACAGCCCGGTGCTTATTACAAAGATGCCAAAACCTTACTACTTCTTGTTCCTTCCAGTTAATGTACCATAGCCGAGGATAAATTGCTATTACAAGGAACTAAAAATAAAAATGTTTCAGAGGCCATAATTGGCTTGTCTTGTTGGGCTTTTTAAGGAGCCAAAGTACCAGTTCCAGGCTATTAGCCCTAAGGTTGTAGGAGAATAGTATAAAATATTTCTTCATTAAAACCCTACCTTCTCCATAGAGGTATTTTTCTTTAGGGTTTTTTTTCCCCTTTCCTTCTTTCTTTTTTTATTCCTCCTTTTTTTTTATTATTATTTTTATTTTCTTCTTAAAAGACATGCGTTATCAAATGAGCTTTAGTTAAAAGAGGGCTTGGAAAGCCCAGAGGTGATATAAATAGACAGAGCTCAGTGCAGCTGGAGAACCAGCCAGAGCCTTCACTCATCTATTCAGGTCATTTTTCTACAAAACTTACATAATATTCCTCAGTTGCATCCATAATCTTAGGTCATTTTCAAAAATCAGCAGCAAATCTTGCAGAACTTGGGGACTGTGCTGGAAAGCACCCAGCCCACTGCTGTGGGACATGACCACCACCACTACGAGGCAACCAAGGGTGCCCCTGAGATGGGGACTATGATTTCTTTTTCCTTTTGAGGCTTTTTGATGCTATTTGGTTATTAAGAGCTTTAGCTCCACCATTACTCAATATCAGCAACAACCACGACAGTCATGGCTTTGTTTTTGGAGAGAGCCAGGAGTTGGATTCCATGATCCTTGTGGGTCTCTTTCAGCTCAGGATCTTGCACAATTCTATGAAAACCAAACCCATTTATTCAGCAGAAGCCTCCTTTCAGAAGCAGCAGATGCTGTGCTGAGTGAGGACGCTTTGGCACCTGCTGTCCCCATGACGATGGTGACGATGCATCAGCACAACAGCCACAATTCATGGTCACAACTTCAGAGCTGGCTCCAAGTCCTTGTGGAGCCTGCTCAGAGTGACAGGAGCACCTTGGGACTGCCCTCAGCACTCACACAGAGCAGGTGTGGCAGAGACCTCAGCGTGACAGCACAGCATTACAATAAATAATGATAATATCAATAAGGACAATGATCAGTTTCTTTCAGGAGGGGAAGCACAGCAGAAAAATTACAGCAGAGCCCCAGACCCTCTGCTTTTCCTCAAAGACAAGGTTGGATGACACATTTCTTTGTGAAGCAACAACCCAACAGGTATTTACTACTTTTATTTTCTGATGTGAAGGCTGCTGCTAAGACTATTTCTGTTAGGTACAATTGCTATTTTTTGATAGTGTCTCAGCAATACCTTGTTTAAAAAGGGCAAAACAACAGTTATTAATTACCCTAATTAACCCAATTCATAAGACACATTTGTGTGGCTGTCATGACAACTGCTTTGACTAACTTGCCAAGAATAGCTTAGCTGTCCATTCAAATAAATCCCTGATAATTACTAGTCTAGTTTACTGGGCTTCTGTGATAATAATAATTAGTGCTACTGTACAAAAGGTCACGCTAAACAGTTTATGAATGATGCATTTTGCATGGTGATTACATGAGTCATGCAGCACCCAGCAAATGGACACAGCCTCATCTCCAACATGCAGAGCTGTGCTTGCATGGGAGCCTGTGCTGCTCTGCCTGCAGACAGCGTGGCAGGGTGAGAGGGAGACAAAAAATACCCATGACTTGGGCTGAAATAGAAATCCTGCCTCCTCAAGAGATGCAGTGGCCAGCTGGCCACCACAGGAGATGGTCCCCTAACAGAGACACCAAAGAGCTTCCAAGCCTGCCCATCCAAAAACCTGTCACGTGTTGGTATCTCACCTCACCACCTCATTTAGGGAAATGTCATGGATCATGGATCACCTTCTGGTTTCAGCATGCTTCCATTAGGTTTAGGATCAAGGACAAAAGGGGGGTTTGATCACCAAAGGCAATGTGAGCTTGGGGTGGCCAGTCCCAGCCCTCTCTCTGTTCACCTTTGCAGACAGAAGCTCTCCAACTTGCAGTCCGGGTGTCTCCACAAGGAGCTGCAGCTCCAGCACACCCTGCAATGAGGGGCTGTCCTGTGGGCAGCAGGCACTGCCCAGCCCAGCACTGCTCCTCCTGAGGCTGCAGAAGCAGCTGCCTCCTCCAGGACCTATGAAATCACTGCTTTTAGATTAAATTCTGATTAAACACCACATATGGTCCTTATTGTCCATCCCCTGTTACCTATCACAGAGACATCTGCACATCAACAGGATCTTAGCTGGCAAATATTTGTCTGCTAGGGCCCCCTCCTCCCTCCCCTCCACCTGAACTTGCAATTATTCTTATTGATTGACTTTAGGAGAGCACCACGCAGTGCCTGGAGCTGCCACGCACCGAGCAAACAAGGGAACAGCACCAGGCTGTGCTGTGATCATCAGCAGGGCCAGCAATTCCCTGTCACACATGGCAGCTTATGGCTTCAGACTGGAGGCAGCAAGGCCAGAGGAGCGCTTAAAACGTCATTACAGTGTGAAAAGAGAGGATGTAGAGATGACACCTCCTTTCTCAACAAATCTGCTCCCTGAGCATCTCCCAGCTCCCTGAAGAATTCATCTCATTAAGGCTGAAGAGAGCAGAGCCCTTGGAGGGGGGACGCGGGTTTGTGTCCTCTCTGCATGGCAAAATAAGCGCTGGTGAGGAAGTCTCAGACCAGGGGAAGATGGATTTGAGGTCCCAGAAGGATTTCAGTGCTGGACCCTGAGCCTAGCCTGAGCCTGCACATCCTCCCCATTTGCAGCCAAAAGTACATGCCAGAAGATGAGGTGCTTTTATCAGACCAAAAGGAGAAATTAAGGAAACCTGATGCCGAGCAGAACATTCCCCAGTTTTCCCAAGTGAAGTTTGCAGCTCAGTTCAATATGTTAGTGCCTAATGAAGGTTTCCCCCTTACTCTGCAGGGTACAATCATTCTCCTCCTAATGAGCATGTGTTAATGGCATATTAATGCTGACAACAACTAAGTGCAGAGAACAAGAGATGAACATACTCCAAAATTCATCTGGTTTTTTGTTTCCCATTGTGTGGCTGAGCAAGCCCCAGCCCAGCAGGAGCCTGTGGCTCCCACAGTGATGCTGTCAGCTCTGGTCCAGGGGCACACCATGGACACAGAGCTTTGCTCTCCCACTCACCAAACCCCCATAATTACAGGGAGAGCTCTCAGCCCAAGCTCCTGGACACAGCCACTCTGGGGGCTGAACAAGAAGGCAGAGAACTGCTCACAAAAACTGCTCACTTCACAGAAGTGTTCCATGGGGCAGACAGGTTTGGGTGCTCTGACTGAGCCAACAGCCGTGAGGATGTGCTTCCTGAAAGCTGGGTCCTTGCCAGAGCATCCAGATGTGAATCTGAATATGAAAAGTGCAGGAGGGAGCAGGTGACAGCGGCGCAGGCGCGGCTCCGAGCCCCATCCTGCTGCCGGCGTCCCAGCCCATCTGCGTTTGCCTCAGCAAGTTTCCACAAGCTCTCAGGCATGGAAAAGAACACACATAATGGGTGTTTTCCTGTTTTTTCATCTCTGCTTGTGAAAACAGCTCCCAAAACCCTGACAGCTCCCCAAAACCAGCATCAGTCTGCCTGCAGCACGTGCCCAGCACCAGGCACTGCAGGGAAGAGGAAGCCTCGTTCCCTGACTGTCCAACTTCCCTGTGCTCCCACCATCACTTACATTTACATTTCCAGATCGATAATCGATGCCAGAATCAATAACAGGGAATTTAGCTACATTATAAAAACAGTAAAATCAGCCAATACTGAGAAATGACTATTGAGTCCTGTGTTTTCTGTACTCACTTAGTCTAATAACAGTGAATGATATTTTCCAAGTACATTATTCAGCAATAAAACCACCAAATTATTTGATCTCTTACTAACCTTTATGAATCTAAGCACTCTTTTTGACCCAGATTGAATGAGGCAACATCTGCAGAGCCTTTCACAAAATTGTACTCGGTGTGCACTATTGTAGGTCTGCTGCCAAAGATAAATGTTATTATTTTAAAGCCATCATCCTTCTAATAGATGAGCAAACACACTGCATTAGCATAGCCTGCAGAGCTCGAGCACGGGTGAGAAAATGCCAGAGGGGTTTCACTGAATGGAATTTTACATACCTGACTTAGGATGGGTTAATGCAATCCACCAACACGGGGATTTTAAAACCTGCCCTGTGGCATACACCTGCCATTACAAACCATGGGATAATCCTACAAGCTCCAGATCCCCGTGAGAAATGTCAAGGATTCACACCCAGACCTCAGCAGGGGGTTGAGATGAGGACCTCATCAACAGGGCACTGTGACCTGAAGGGTTTATCAGTGACCTGCCTGTCCTGGGAGGCAGGTGGAGATGTCACCTGTGGGTGCTCAGGGTTCCATCAGAGTGCAGTCCCTGTCACACACCTGCCTGCTGTGACACACACCAGCTGTGCCCCAGCCTTCACCAGACCCAGCAGAACTCCCTGTAATTCCATGTTAAACAGGGAGACACTTCAAGGCTCAGCACTAATCACTTGCCCAGCTGACATAAGCCATTACTTCCCTCCAAATTTAGACAAGGAACTAGAGGGAGACACTGAAGCAGAGATGTTGTGCTGTCTCCTCCAAAGCCTCCAACAGGTGCCATGGACAAGCTCTGCCCCAGCAGGAACAGTGAAATTGGGAGCTGCCAACAGCCTCAGTGTCCCTTTGCCCAGCCCTGGGTGATGCTCTCCTGGGGACAGGAACTGTGGGGTACCCCAGGGGACAAGTGCCAGCACAGCCCTGCCAGGGCAGCACTGCCTGCAGAGCACCCCACCCATCCCCAATTCAGAGCACACTCTAATTTGAATTATAATTACACTTATAAGTACACAGATTACAACTATTTATGCTACAAATAAGACCATCCTGTATTTTAATTAACAGAAAATGATTGGAACTCAACTATAGCCTCTACTGGGAACAATATCTAATAATTTATTGAAGCAAGGCCATGGCAGCTCCACAAGCAGCTGGGCAGGAGAGGGGGAGTGGGCAGGGCTGGGGGTCCCACTCACCTGAGCCCTCACAGCAGAGCAGGAGCTGCTGGCAGAGTGGGCAAGGGGCTCCCAGGAGAGATGGAGGGCTCATCCCTGGAGAGCCTGGGCATGGAAGCAGGCAGGGCACAACGCTGTGGGAATTTAGGAAATGAGAGCAGGGCACAGTCAGCGAGGGCAGGAGCTGCCCAAGGAGCTGGAAGGGCACCTGGCTGAGGAGCTGCTCTGGCTCAAAGCCCTCAGGAGGGACTTGAGGAAATGGCAGCTGGAAAATACAGCTCTTGCACCCAGCCAAGCAGATGCACACAAGGTTATTCAAAGGCTACTGCACTTGGCCTCAACGGTGCCTCTGCTTGAGCATGTGCTCCATGTAAAGGGAGAAACCACAGAGTTCAAATCACTCAAACAACACAAATCCACTTGGATTCTGCTGTAACAAAGCCCATAGAGTACCAGGCAAGACTACCCTTCCAATGAAATTTTAAAGAAAACTTACTAGAAATCTTTCCCAATTTAAGCGAAAATTCTTATCTGCCATGTAAATATAGTTGCAAAAGCTTTTTTAAATAAGACTTCACAAGTTATGCATTAGAAATATGCATGAGAAATTCAAATTTTCCAAGAGGAAATATTTAAGGAAGCTACCAACCCAAACCATCCTATGATTCTATGAAAACAAGAGGAGCCTCTCCACTTCCAGTAAAAATGAACCATAAAACCCAGAGCAGCAGCATAAAAACAAATGAGATGTATCTGATTATATGACATATTATATACTCACATAATTAGGTGCAATATGTAATAATTCTATCCACACTTTTCGTATGCACAAGGATACAAGTGTGAACATGGCAGGGTTAGGTGAGTGTTTCAACCTGATGACCTCAGAGGCCTTCCCCAACCTAAATGATTCTGTGATTCTATGCAGAATATCCCAAATACAAGATACAGCACACAGTATGTAATACAGAACCACATGAGCATATCCATGGGAGCACTTGCTGTTAAATACAAGCAGCTACAGCCACAGCAGCCCTAATCCTCCATGAACCCCTGGAGCAAATCCCTTTGGTCCCTCCTGACCATGACCCTACCAGGGGCAAGAAAACCCCTGGAAAGCCCAAAATCAACAACACAAAACGTGTGTTGTTTACTGGGGAACTCAGCCGTGTTCAGCTCTGAGTTAAACTCAATCTTAAATGCCTTTTCCAGCCTAAATGATTTGATTATCTTAGGAAAAGCCCCAGAGTGTTGAACTAAGGGCTTGCCTAAGACCCAGGGGGCGTGGCACAGTTGAACAGGAATGGGAGCTGGTGTATTTATCTCTTTGCAAGGTATTCCAGTGAATTTCTCCATACAACAGCTTGGAGAGATCACATTAAGAGATGTATAATTTGGTTAGGCTGACCTCAGAATGGAATAAAGAGCTGCTGATTTCCATAATGTCAGTCTGTGATGCTCAGAGAGGTCAGGGAACCCGGAGTGATACACAGAACACTTCGGGAGCAGTTAATCTGAGAGACCTGCTGGGGTTTGGAGCAAGCAGGGACAGCAGGCAGGGAGCTTTGGGGAGGTTTGGGGGTCCCTCCACACCAGCTCTGGTCCCTGGCAATGCAGAGTGATGCTGAGCTGTCCCCAGGGAGGGGATGAGGGGATGTCTAAAGCTGAGAGCATCACTCTCAGCACTGGGGGGATGGAGGCAGGGCTGGCTCAGGGCAGGAGCAGAGCCATGACCTGCTCTTACCCAGCACAGAGCGCATCAGGCGCAGGCACCAAAAAGTGCTGAGTTACAGTGACCTCCCAAGGAGAAAACAAGACTGGCAACGCTGCCTGCAAAGTCAGCCTTCCTGCTACTGGAACATCATCTCTGGGAATGCTTTAATTATTATCCCTCCTGAAAATAAGCCTCGTTTCACCAGCCTGGTCTGTCTCAACGCTGCAAACTTTCTCTGGTTGGAAATCCTCTCCTTTTTTTCCCTTTTGCCCTGCTCTATCCACAGTATTACTCAGAAGCAAGCCAAATCCCTTCCAATTATATATCATGACGTTTCCCCAGCGCTGCACTAAAGCGAGGCCCTTCACTTCTAAATGGCATGGTTTATAACAAATTGTCTGTTATACCAGACAGAAACTGATTTCCTCAAACCCAGCATATTAAAGTGAGTACATTCATTCTGGTTGTAACACACAAAATGTGATTATAACAGACACTTTGGGGGCTTTTTAAGGCTAGAGGAGAAGAGGAGGATAAGCTGGAGGGGAAGAAAGAATTGACAAGTAGAGAAATGACAGAGAAAGAGAAACAGCCACGCCGATTTCATTTCTTACAAAACAAAACTCTTTGTGTGTTGTAGAAATGTGCTTTAGTTAACACCGCCAGATAGCCAAAGCAAAAGCTGCCGGTGCTGCCTGAAACGAAAATTGCTCTATTGTGCTCAGAAAACCATTTCCCACAGTGAGGAGAACGCTTTCCAGGTAGTACAAAGCAGACCTGAAACCAACAGGGCCTCATCCTGCAACTGCTGCCCCCTGAAATAATCCCTGCAGGCACGAGGAGCCCCAGCCAAATCAGTGTGAGTGAGGATTATGAGAGAGTGTATCAAGGTTGGGGGATTAGACCAGGATTATCACTAAAACCAGTAATTCCCCATCTTACTGATGGTGGCCATCAGGGAGGCAGGCAGTGGATGGCCACAGTCCCCCTGGTGCTGGCCACAGCTCTGGGAGCTGCTGGTTTTTGGGTCCCCAGAGGACTCTGGTCCTGCTGGATCAGAGGCTGCTCCTGCACCTTGACCTTCTCCTCCAGTGGGCCCCACCAAAGCAGCAGCAGAGCAGACCTGATCCACACTGTGCTTACAGGGCAATGTCATCACTGCCACCTCTGTCCCCAGCACTGCCACCACGGAGCCACACCAGGAGAGCCAGTCAGGAACTCCTGCTCATTCCACCTTGGGACAGCTCAGTCAGGGCTCTCCTGCTCCCATGACACCCCTCCTGCTCCAATGTCACCCCCTCCTCGCCTCTCACATGCCAGGTCCTGCCCTGGACTGGCCACCACAGTGGCCCCAGGGGACACCTGGGGACAGAGTGAGCTGCTGTCCCCAGGGTGTTCACCCTCCTGGAGCAGCAAACAAACATCATTTCCCAAAGCAGTGCAAATCTGGGATGTAAAACTGCCTCTGAAACACAGATACAGCCATCACACACACACTGTTTACTTTCTAAACCATCAAGTCAAAATCCAGGCATGGAAGTGGTACCCAAGGGTGGCTACTCCACATGCAAGTCATGTCCCCTGGATCCTAAAAGGCTCAGCATTCTGACTAGTTTCCACAACACCCCAATGCAACACACATTTTTATCAAGGAAGCTGCCTAATGGCTCCTATTAATTTTGATTTTTAATCTCCTGGTATAACTCCCAGCAATATACATGCAAAAGCTGACAACAAGCCCTTTTGGTTTCAAAGCTGACTTCTCCTCCAGCTCAGAGGAAGATAAAAAAGAGCTCTTGGCAGCAGCAAAGCCTCTGAGCAGCAATGCCCTTGCAGCTCCAACATGTCCCACTCTCCCTGCTGCAAAACAAGTCCAAACACTAACAGGGGCCAAGCCTCCTGCTGTCAGAGCTGCTCACAAACCCTTCCTGCCATCGCTGCCTGCAGCCACAGGGATGCTAAGAGGTTCTGGGCAGCATCCCTGAGTGGTACCCACGGGAGCAGAGATTCCCAGCAGGGCCAGAACACCCCAGGATATACCCCCAGGACATTCTCCTAGGATATCCCCCAGGACATCCCCCAGGACATTCCTCCACTGCCTCCCGATGCTCTCTTGGCAGCCTTGCCCTGGCACAAGCAGAGCAAAGCCCAGCCCCACCCAAAGGGAAAAGCTTTATAAAGGTGGTTTCTCTCTTCTTTTGCACCCTCAGAGCGGGGCTGCAGCCCCCACAGGCAGCACTCTTTAATCCTTCCCGGATCACCAGGGAAAGATGAGAAGCACCAACAAACCCAATTATTCCCAGCCCCGAGACCTGCCACCGCACTAGAAGAAACATTTCCTGAAGCTCCACAAACAAGCCATCCTCAGGGACTTTTATTTCAAGGCTCCTGACTGTTAAAGTAAATGAGGCTCACGTTAAAGAGCGGGTACATCACAAACCCGCTGCTGCTGGGGCAGCGTGTGTCTGCAGAGGCAATCGCTCACCCCCAGCCACAGCCACCATATGCCAAGTGACACTGCCAGAGACACATTTACCTCGTATTTTATCTGCTATCAACCCATGCTTTGCCTTCCCATCAGGGGAAGTCACTCCCAGGTGGAGCAGCAATGATATCTCCCCGATGCTGACACCTCATCAAGGCTCCCGGGGGAACAGCGGCGGCTCCATCACTGGGAGCACTCCAAACCAGCCCAGACAAAGATTCAAACCAGCCCAGACAAAGATTCAAACCAGCCCAGACAAAGTACCACTGCAAGCATTGCAGGAACGCTTTGGCTCTCTAAACTCTGGGCAGGGACTGTGTTTATTAAATCCTCACCACCCCTGAGCTGTGCCAACAGCACCCTGCACAGCCACAGCGTCACACCACAGCAGTGATGGGCTGCAGGGCTGCATGCTCCTCCATGGAACAACTTCTGTGGGGTTTCTGTGTCACCCTGTGTGCCAGGACAGGGCTGTCACACAAGCACCATGAACCACCTCACTCTCAGGAGTCACTGGGATTTTTAGAAGCCAATAGAACCCACACCACCTGCAAGTTAAGCTTTGCCTGCAACAGCTGGAAGTGTAACTCTGGGGTTCTGCCAAATAACTTTGACATTCCTACCCTAAACTAAACTTCCAAACAGCTCCCAGTTGGGATTTCTCCACCCTGTACCCCAACCCTGCCCTTTTGTCCAAAAGCACCTCCAGGGAGTGAGCAGATCCCCTGCAGGCTGTGGTGCCCTTGCACAGTCCCTTGGCAGGAGTGGGAGCTGCCTGCTGCCCTCCTGCCAGCTCCCAGGGCTGCTGGGGGACACGTTCCACTGCCACTCATTACAACAGACAAACTTCCTTCTCCAGGCAAGCTACCAGACCTTCACAGTGCATCTCACCTGCACAGGTGATGGAAAAATGGGGCTGGAGCCACAGGGAGAAATGAGCATCCCACCTCCCTCACAGGAGGGTGAACAAGGCAGGGGAATCTCTGGAGGGCACATTCCATGAGACTCCAGCCCAGCTGCTGTAACAAAGAGAAGCACAGGCAGCTGCCTGTTAACTTTCTCAGCTGAGTTATGATGTTCCTGATGGTCCTTCCATCCTCCCTGGCACCTGAAACCTCCCACTGCCAGCACGCACTTCTGGAGAATGCCAACATGTGATGGATTTTGTGACTGGTGGTAGTGAATCACAGGCTGACAGGATGCTCCGCTGCTCCAGTGCCCACAGCAAGGCACCAGCCAGAGATGCACTCCAGAATCCCCTCCAAAAGACACTGCTCCAGGCAGACAGGAGCTCCTCAGGGACCACTGCCCGCAGCATGCCAACAGCACTGGTCACTCACAGAGGCCAGCGCTGCTACACGACCTCTCACAGCTGTTCTGCCTCAGGGGAAGTCAAACACCAGGGTTCAGTGAGCATTCTGCCAATACAGCCACAGCAGGACCAGGCCCCCAGCACCAGCCCCCTCCAGCAGCCCAGCAGAGGGCTGGGCTCGGATCTCTGCAGCACCAGGATGAATCTGAAGCAGCTCCACTGCCTTCAGCAGCAGCAGCATCTTGCATTTACACCAGCACACTGAACGCAAAACAGAGTGAGCCATAAATATTTCAGCTGCTTTTTCAGCTTTGTTACTCTGTTCAAAGCGGGAAACATGACAAACCTTTGATTGTTTTGCTTAAAACCAAACAATAATTCCAAGAGAGACAAACAAGCAACACTAAATGATGCCTGTGATGTACAGGAAAGACAACGAATTAGAAAAAACTGATGAGGATGGTGTGGATCAGAGTGGTCCCTTTCCCTGCCTTCAGCAGGTACCACTCACCCCTCCCATGGCAGCCAGGGTCCTGCACAGGTGTGCAGGTGCTCCCAGTGGGGCATCCTGCACTGTCTGCACCCCCAGCACAGCCAGCTGCCTCCAGAGCCACAACCACCAACAGCCCTTCCAACAAACTTTTAAAAACACTTCTGTGAAGGCAAGTGTCTCCTCCCTTGAGCATCACCACACTCAGAATCCACCTGCAAAGCAGCCACCTCCAGCCTCCCACACAGGTGGAGGCAGCCTGGCCTGGCCCATCCCCACCTGGGCACTCCTGAGGCTCTCAGGATGAAACAGCCACCCATGCCCACACACCAGGGCTGCCCTAGAACCCACAGGTGAGTGCTGGCTGCTCCCCCTGCCCATCCTCCATCACTGCCTTCCCCTGGGGTGTCCAGCACACAGAACCCACCCAGGTGCCTGTGCCCAGCACACAGAACACATCCAGGTGTTTGTCCAACACACAGAACCCACTCAGGTGTCTGTGCCCAATACACAGAACCCACTCAGGTATCTGTGCCCAGCACACAGAAACCATCCAGCACACAGAAACCATCCAGGTGCCTGTGCCCAACACACAGAACACATCCAGGTGTTTGTCCAACACACAGAACCCACTCAGGTGTCTGTGCCCAATACACAGAACCCACTCAGGTATCTGTGCCCAGCACACAGAAACCATCCAGCACACAGAAACCATCCAGGTGCCTGTGCCCAACACACAGAACACATCCAGGTGTTTGTCCAACACACAGAACCCACTCAGGTGTCTGTGCCCAATACACAGAACCCACTCAGGTATCTGTGCCCAGCACACAGAAACCATCCAGCACACAGAAACCATCCAGGTGTCTGTCCAACATACAGAACACATCCAGGTGTCTGTGCCCAGCACACTGCAGCCAGCAGTGCCTGTCCCCCTCTGCTGGGGTCCCTGCCTCCCTGGTGGCCCCCAGCCCTGCCCACACCCACCTCGGGCAGGGGCATGCCGTTGATGATGAGGTCTGGCTGCTGGGGGCTCTGGCCCGTGAAGGTGTGGTGGTAGATGTGGTTGGAGCCGGCGTTCCTGCTGTTCTGGCTCTCCACGTTGAGGAAGGTGCTCTCGGAGCGGCGGCAGCCCAGGGGCAGGGTCTGCTGGTGGTAGTCGAAGTAGTTGAGGGAGGAGGTGAGAGAGGAGCAGCTCACCACGTTCATCTTGTCCGTCTCCTCCACGTCCCGCGGCACCAGGCGGATGTCGTTCTTGCTGATCTTCTTCTTCTTGCTTGATTTCTTCTGATGCCCGTAGGAGTACTCTGCAATTCTGGGGGACAGAGGGAAAATGAGAGGCTGAGAGCATCCCAAACCCTGCCCTGCTAAATACCCATGCAGGAACCCAGAGGGCTTGGCCCCCATCTCCTGCAGCCCTCTTAGTCATGCACGTTACGTCATGGTTTGGGGCTGGTGGCACGACACGGTCTTTAGCTTATTTTCATATGTACAATGTTTTCAGGTCAAATATGTAAAAAATTGGGAAGGTAAAATGCCTCTGTTTTGATCTATTGTATGTACTTGCTGATATTTAGTTACTAGAAGTAGAGTCCAGCCTGCAGAAGAGAAAAATGGGGATGTTAAAACCCATGAACTGAAAAGGGTACCTGCATTCATTTCCATGCATAATAAGGATTTTAAAAGTGATTTAATTTGGTCCCCATAATGAAAATTCAAAACGAATAGCAGATTTTTTTTCTCAGTTCATTTTCCATAGCAGTAAATAAAGCAGACCCAGAAGCAGTCCTAGCTGGCAAGCTCAATTCTCTCATATTCCAAAGGCTGTTTGTTTATTAATGCTTTATCTAAATTGCCGGTGTTTTGACTGTCTCCTGATCATACCTGATCTTTTCTCCAACTGAATTCCATTCCTCCCTCACCCTGACACGCACATCTGCTGGGAAATGCTTTCACCTTCTAGAAATCAGAGAACAACAACCGTGTGTTTTGCAAAGAAAAATGATCCTTCTTGACCTTTTTATTTTACTGCGAGCTTGTTTTTCCTCTGCCTTTCCTTCCCTCTTTGCTTCCCACCTGCCAAAAGAAGCAACTGATGAAGTGCCTTGTTTGCCTTCTGCAAAACACCAGAGGAAAAAAGTTACTGCAAACACCACCCAAGCAAATAATGACAAATTATTTGCACCTTGCATTAGTTGGGTCTGCTTGGCTCAGAGTGGCTGTGGCTCATCTTCCCACAGTGAGCACCACAACAGTCCCTGCCATGAATCTGTACATGCACAGCACTGGGCAACTCGGTATTTCCTAGGGAAGCACATCAAATGCTATGCAGAGTCAGAAATACACATTTGAAAGTCAGGATTTTGCTCCTCTTCTTGTTATGATAACAGCATTAAAAAAAAAAAATCCAATAGCTGCAACAAAAATAATGGGATGAATAAATAATACAGTTTATCTGGAAAGGCAAATCTTGGACAAATATTCTTGCTCCAGAAAGCTAATTGCCTGAGCACGAAAATGCCACTAAGTCGAACAGCCCTCATATGTGCCTCATAAATTAACACGTTTTTTGAAGACTCTCCAGCAGCTCTGGTGAAGAATCTCTAAAAGAAGGCACTGCAAAGCCTGGAGGCGTGGGGAGAGGGTGCCCCATGGTCACTGCTGCTGCTGAGCCTGCCTGGCGCTTCCCCACCTCTGCAGCTGACTCCTGCTCAGACACACACTGCTAACACCCCCGAGTGTGCAAATAAATCAGAGCAAGGCAGGCATTTCTGTCGTGCCAACAATCTATATGCTGCTGACTCGTCTAACAATGCTTGATGAAGCTTTAATTGTTTTGTTTACCTAAATGTTTAAGTTTGGCAATGCGAGAGCCCAATTATTTCCCGCAGGCATTCATTTTGCTGTCCTTTCTCTATTGACCAATTATTTAATTAAACCGCACTTCATTAATCCCTAAGCCGTCACAGTAAACCCAGGGTTTATACGTATGTGAGAAGCTGTTAGGGGCACCACCACAACATGATTTTTATCTTTTTATCCATTCAGGTCCTATCCTCCTTTAATGGGCCGAGCTGGCAAGAAATCTGGTCTGTGAGCCTTCACTTGAAGCTAGACATCCCATAATACAGCACAGCCCGACCTTTATTTGCAGATGATTTTTCCCCCATCGAGCAAAAAGGCTTATAAACGCACTTTACGCTGTGAAAACGGGGTACAATGCCCCGACTCTCCGGCATTATTTCTGCGTAAATAAAACTTTAAAGACCGCACATCCCCCCGCGCCGCTGAATTGCCAGGGGCGAGCGTGCGTTTCCAAGGTAGAGCAAAATTAATTTCCATCCCTCCTCTCTGAAACGACTCGGTGCCGAAGGAATGGAGAAGTCATGGCTATTTCACCAGTAACAGGATTAAACCATTTATGAGGCATTGCAGCTGCTCTTTTATGGCATCTGATTGATATTCATGTGTGGTTAGCATTTGTCTCCTAACTTGTGTAACACAGAGAATAGTAAAAGAGAGACAATAATCGCCAGGCTGTTACATATTCAGGGGACTGGATTTCCCCTATCAGCCTTTCAGGGCTCCAGGCTCGGGGCTGACCTCCCCTCCGGCATTCGGGACCGCGGAGCGCTCACCCAAACCAGGGCAGAACCGCAGCGCTGCCAAAATCCCGGCTGGCCCCATCGCTGCCCGGCTCTCGGGGGGGTTCTGCCGCTGCTCCTGCTGCTGGCCAGCGTGCCGAGGAGCCGCAGCGGGCACACAAAAGCTCCTTTGAAGGGCCAGCGAGGCTCGGCGATGCCACCGCACCGTCTGCTGCGGGGATGCTGCGGTGGCCACGGAGGATTTTCCCCCCTTGCCAGCCCCCGGGAGCTGTGCTGGGGATGGGGGGATGCCCACGGGAGCCAGCCATGCCCCTGGAAAAGCGCTCTGTAAAGCCGTTCTTCCCCGCTTTTCCGATGGAAAATCAGGGATGCTGCAACAGATTGTCGAGCCGCACGATTAAGTCGGTTCGTTACTCCGCTCTCCTCGCACAGAGCGATTTCTTAAAGCTTTGCAAGAAATTTTCTTACGGGGACAGGAGCCTCACTTTTGTTCCTAAGGCAAATCCACCCCTCTTCACCACCCCCAAGTACACAGCAGCAAACGCAAAAGTAACCGCGATGGCAAAAATCAAAGCAGACCCGCAGGTGCACGTAAACAAAGGTATCTTTCTTTACCTGCAGTTGTAGGTCCTGATTTCCTTGTTATCCCTTTTGCACTTGACTGCCACAAAGATCATGGTGACAAAAAGAATGGCTGCAATAGACCCCAGGGCAATAATGAAAATCAAGGAGAGGTTAACAGATCCTATGGACTCCTGGGCATCCAGGGCTGGAGACAGGTATATCAAAATCAAGGCAGAAGCCGAGAGAGATGTTTTCCCATGGTCATGAGCCACCACGATGAGCTCATAGGCTGTTTTGGCATTCTCCCCAAAGGCTCTGGTGGTCCTTATCTCTCCATTGACCTGGTCGATCTCAAAAAACCCTCTGTCTCCTTCCACCATTTCATAGGAAAGTCTGCCATTTTCACCCTCATCATAGTCATCTGCCTTGACCACTGTCACCAGGTAGCCAACCCCCGCGTTCCTGGGGATGTACACCTCCGCTGTCCCGTTGACCAGCGGCGGGGCCGTGATCACGGGCGTGTTGTCATTGACGTCCAGGACGATCACCCTGACGGTGGCGTTGCTCTGCAGAGAGGGATTACCCCCATCTTTAGCCAACACCTTGAACTCAAAGGCCTTGGTCTGCTCATGATTGAAGGACCTCAAAGCATAGATATCTCCAGAGTTGGGGTTGATGGAGACATAGGTGAAGACAGGCATGTCCCTGACTTGGGAGGGCACGATCTGGTAGGACACGCTGCCATTGAGACCCAGGTCAGGGTCTCTGGCCGACACTGACAGGAGGTAGGCCCCTGGGGTGTTGTTCTCCTGCACAATGACTTGGTAGTAGGGCTTGGAGAAGTGGGGATGGTTGTCATTCTCATCCGTGATCTTGACGGTGAAGGATTTGGTGGCCTGCAGGGAAGGGATACCATTATCCCTAGCCTGGATGGTGAGGTTGTACTGGTCCCTCTGCTCCCGGTCCAGCCGCCCATCCACCAGGATGGTGGAGAAGCTCTCGTACTCCTGCAGTCGGAAAGGCACGTTGCCCAGGAGCTTGCACTGCACGCGCCCGTTGGCGCCCGAGTCGCGATCCGAGACGCGCACCAGGGCGATGACGTACCCCAGCGGCGCGTTCTCGCTCACCTCCACCAGCTCGCTGTTGACAGAGAGCAGGTTGATGAGGGGCGGGTTGTCGTTGGCATCCTGCACGCTGATGGTCACTTTGCAATGGGCAGGGATGGAGTTAGGCCCCAAGTCCTTGGCCTGCACGTCCAGCTCGTAGACGTGACCCTCCTCATAGTCGATGGCGCCGCTCACCGTGATGAGGCCGCTCTGGGGGTCGATCTGGAAGAGCTCCCGGGCCCGCTCAGAGACGTAGCTGTGGAAGGAGTAGAGGACCTGGCCGTTGGTGCCCTCGTCCGGGTCGGAGGCGTTGAGGCGGATGACTGGCGTCCCCGGAGGGGCATTTTCAGGCACGCTGACGGTGTAGGCTGGCTCCTCGAAGAGCGGGTTGTTGTCATTGGAGTCGATGACGCGGATGCTGAGCTCCACCGTGCCAAAGTTGGGCGGGTCACCACCATCCAGAGCCGTGATCACGTAGCTGTAGTGGGACTGGGTCTCACGGTCCAGGCTCTTCTCCACCACCAGCTCAGCAAAACGGGACCCATCACCCCGCGTCTTGGTCTCCAGCCCAAAGAGGTCATTGGGGGTGATCTCATAGCTCTGCACACCAAAGCTGCCCGAGTCCGGGTCATAGGCACTCTCCAGAGGCACCCGGGTGCCAGGGCTGGCCGTCTCCGAGATCTCCAGCTCGATTTGGTCGGTGGGGAAGCTGGGCGCGTTGTCGTTCAGGTCCTTGATCTCCAGCTTGATCACGCAGATCTCCATGGAGCTGGACATCACCTCCAGCGAGATGACACACTTGGGGCTCTGCCGGCATAGCAGGTCCCTGTCGATCTTCTGCTTGGTCACCAGCAGCCCGGACCCGGGGCTGATGTCCACCAAGTGGGGGGCCGAGTTGGAGACCACCCGGAAGGCGGCGGGCTGCCGGGGGTCCAGCACGAACCCGGCGTCCCGGGCGTCCTTGGCGACGTTGGCGATCACCGTGCCGGCCCGCTGCTCCTCCTCCACCGAGTACTTGAGGTTGACGAGGGCCCCGGCGCCGGCCCAAAGCAAAGCGGCCCCGAGCAGCGCCGGGAGAGCCCCCATGGCCGCGCCGCCCC
>VXBI01006034.1:0-32656 GCA_013397375.1 Toxostoma redivivum | reverse complement strand
GGCGGGGCCGGGGCGGGGCCGGCGGAGCGGCGCGGACGGGAGCGGAGCGGAGCGGGCACGGAACCGCGCGGAGCGGAACGGATCGGATCGGGACGGACACGCTGCCCGAGCCGGGAGTCCGTTCTGTCCCTGCTGCCCCGCGTGGCTGAGCCCGCCCCGCTGCCCGGGAGCTGCGGACGCAGCGGTGTTTTTCTTCCGCAGCCGCGGTCACCGATGGTTACTTCTTTAGCGGGTGCGCACTGGGCGGTGGCGGATCCCCGCCGGGTCCCGCGGAGTGCTCCGAGTCCGTTCAGTAGAGACTGAACCCTGTGGGGCAGGAGGACGCCGTCCCTCCGGGCAGTGTTCCCGGGACCGCCCAACGCCCCCGGGAGGCTCCAGCCCCGCGGCGCTCGCTGCACCGCGCTGATCCCCGGAGGAGGCACCGCGTTACCGGGTCCTAACAATGAAATAAAGCGTTACCTGTGCGTGCGCCCGTGCCTTGCCTCCTGTCTCCGCCGTACGCAGGGTCCCGGGGGCTCCGTACAGGGTCCCGGGGAAGGTGTCACCGGGAGGGGGACATCCTCCCTTTCCATGCCCGGCGGGTCGCGGCTCCGAGACCTCTCCACACGCCGTTCCCCTCGCCGGTGTTAAACGGGGGCCGGAGCCCCGGGCAAACCCCCCCGCAGCCCGCCGGTCGGTAGCGGCCCGGCGGCGTGGGGGCAGCGGGGCGGGGGTCCGGTGCGTCTGCCGCGGTACAGGTCCCACTGCGTGCTTGGCACCGGGAACCGACGCCTCGGCGTTTCCGCGCCCCGCGGGCACGGCCCGGCCCGGCCCGGCTCGGTCCTACCCGGTTCTGCCCTNGGACACAGGGACAGCGGGACACGGGAGCACTGGGACAACGGGACACAGGAACAAAGTGACACAGGGACAACGGGAGCACTGGGACACAGGGCCACAGAGACACAAGGGCACCGGGACACCCAGCCCGGGCGGGGCTCCTCGGGCGGCACGGCCCAGCCGCGAGTCCCACACGGCTGGGACAGCCCATAGAGGGTGTCCGGGATGTCACCAGGATCCACCACCACCGTCCCTGGGACAGCGTCCGTTCAGAGACACCGTTCCCATGATCCCATCCCGCGAGACAGCATCCCTCCGGGAACACCACCCCTGCAGCGGCACCTGTACCAGGTGCGACAGCATTCCCCAACGACCCCATCCCGCAGGACAGCATCCTCCACTGACCCCACCCCATGAGGTGCCACCCGTCCAGGGAGGGTCGCAGCACCCAGGGACAGCCGAGGGGAGCCCCGTCCCTCCCGCAGGACACCGGAGGGACGCAGGGCTCCTCCGTCTCCGCTGCCGTGTCCTGGAGCAGTGGGACAAAAGCTGGCCGAGGAAAAAACCTTTGGCAGGTGTTTTTTCTGCTCTCCGGAAAGCAGCAGCGTAGGTCACTGTGACCCACGGGGGAGTGGCAGTGGGACATGGAGGGGGTGGCAAGTGGGGACGGCACGAGGGGGCAAAGCCCTGTCGAAGTCTTCCACGAAAAAATTAATTCAGATGACTTGAACTGTGCCATGTGGATTGAAAACCTGGCTGAGGGATCATAAACAAAGGGTAATTAGAAGCAGGGGGAGGTGTTTATGGGGTACTGCAGGGATCTAGGTTAGGGCTGCTCTCATTTAATACCCTCATTAATGACCTGGAAAGAGGGAGTAAACTACACATTAATGAATTTGGCAGATGATGCTATACTGGGAGGTGCTGTGAGCTCCAGCAAGCATAGAAAATTAACACAAAAAAGGGCCTAGAGAGATTAGAAATATGGGCAGGAAGCAGCGAAAGGAGCCGTGCTTTGGACAGATGTGAGCGAGCGCGGCTGGGATGCAAAGGCGAGTCGGAGCGACAGCAGGACAGGCAGCGATGGCTGAGCCCAGCCAAGCCAAGCCGAGATGCAGAGCAACGCCCTAGAGAAAGGGCTGGGGGCAGGGGTCAGCAGGGGGACGCAGGAGGATGCTGGCACAAGGGATCCCGCACTGCCGGGGCTGCGGGAGGCTCAGGTGTGGCTCAGCCCCAGCACGGGGGTCCCTCGGCACACGCGGGCTGGCGGCAGTTCAGAGGGGAAGCCACACAAATGATCAAAGGCACGGAGAGACTGATTTCTGAAAGAAGATTAAAAGGCTTAAATATATATATTGCTTGGTTAAGAGCTGTCCGTGGGGAGACAAACTAAGAGCCTTACAGATCTGGTTGGAGTAAATAGAGAGGGAGGGAAGGAATTATTTAATAGAGTACAAGGGGCATCACCAGAAGGGATGACAGGAAATGAAGAAATGGAGCATTTAGGTTGAATGTCACAGGGGGAAAAAATCCCCTCTGCTGACAGCGAAAATTATGAAGCTGCGACGTGGTTCCCTGGAGGGAGAAAGTTCTGTGGGCTTGAGATATTTAAAACCAGACAGGATCAGTCTGAATATAAAGGTGCCTCGGATCAGCTACTGGCAGGGGCTGGGCAGAGGAGCAAGAGCTGGGCAGGGAAGCACCTCATTTCATTTCCCAGCTCTTTTTCCACTGAAATATTTCTTTATGGATCACACCTATAAAAGACCTGCACTTTTTTATTTATTGCATACATGTATTTCTGCTGCTATAAAGGAAATCACTGACACAATGGATGCTGTGCCAGTCACCTCATAGCCAGGCAGGGCTAAAAAGGCCCTGAAATCAGAAGAACTTCACCTCTGTGTGGCTATGAAGGGGGATTAGAAGTGGGTCAATAACTGATACGAGGTTGTGAGTGTAGAACACTGACATGCCCTGGAGCACAAGATTTGGCTTCTGTAGAACATCTCACCTCTCAGTGCTTTTCTGCAGGATGCTCTCCAGTTGACCAAGGAGACACCAGGGCACATCTGGCCAGCTGCACATCACCTGTAACCTTGGTTAACACTCCATCTGCTCTCCTGCAGCTGATGCTCCGTTTGTCAGGGGCTGTGACGGAATCCCTTTGGAACAAAACAAGCATCGATTGCAGCCCCACCTCTTCCCCATCTCCTGCCTCACTGGAGGTCTGTGCACGCTGTCAACAAAATGGATTAATAGTCCTATTATCAGTTCAGATGGATGGCCAGGGTAAGGAGAAAACATTGCGTCCCAGGGAACTCAAGTAGGCACATTAATAAAGATGCCACACGTTGGCTCTGAAATCTAAAAGCTTCACTCCACTCCTTGCAACACAATTAGCTCATCCAAAGCCCAGCACTCCTGTTGCAATGCACCTGATGCTGCCCTGAGCATCACTGCCTGCTGGCCTGGCTGGGAGGGAGCTGCTGCCATGGTGGTCCCCATGTCCCCCTTGGCCAAACCCCCTCCAGGAGCTGTCCCTGCAGCCCAGTTTGTACCAGCACCCCATGGTGCTGCTGGGGAGCTGCACCATCCCCTTGGAGCATCAGGGGGTCACAGGAGGAGGCTGAGGAGCAGGATGGCACCAGGACCTGGCACTTACCCACCTCATTGCTGGGTCTGGGCAGCACAGAACAGAGATTCTGATCTGCCCACGCTATAGAATAAGGAAAGCTTTCAATTAAAAGCAAGGGGTGCAGCTTGCAGCCCTTTGTTTGAGCACTAATGTGATGACTCCTTTCCAACCCAGCATTTATAGCTGTCTCTCTCATCCCTGTCAAAAGGTAAATCTCAGCATCTGAAACATGCATATTTAAAACTACGGTATCAGCAAGCTGGCAAGTCCAGGGGTTTTATTAAACACTCCTTGTGCAGGGATGAGGGAAAAGGACAAGCAGGGGGTCGGCCCTTGCTCACAGATATCTGCTGTCTGTCCCCACTCATCCCTACTGGAGCCAGGGGGAGCAGAGCCACACCCAGCACCCCAGTTCTCTGCAGAGCTCCAGAGAGCATCCACAAAATAGTTTGAAATTCTGAAATTTGTTCTAAACATCAAAGAGCAACTTTTTCTTTTTAATTTTTCAGAACCTTTCTTTTAATTTTGCAGGTCTGAAGTGTTGTTTTCCCCCCTTTCCAGCACCTTTTTCTTTTAGCTACTAGGTGAAGTAAAATAAATGATGTAGGTTTATTTTTTCCTTTCTTCGCTTATCCAGTTCTGCACAACTTGAAAGCTTTTCAAAGTATCTGGTGTCAGGAGTTACAGTTTAGGTTTGTGGTTTTCCTTCCTCTAGAAATGTTTCTAATATCTCAGTGAAGTAGAAAAAGGAAAAACCTGTAGCATGGAAAAAGGAAATGAAGAAATAGGAAAACTCAGAGCAAAATCCCTAGACCATTCAGCTATGAAACATCTACTGTGTGATGAGAAAGGGAAGCACTAAACAGAGAAAAATACAAGTTTTTCTATTTAGGGGGTGTTTGGAAAATAAGACAAAGTATTCAGCTTAAACACTTCTTTTTTTCCCTTCATCTCACAGGAATTCAGTGCCCATTCTCAAGAGGGTTTGGAGTCAGGAGATCCTGGCCAGCTCTGCCCATCAGCCCTCTAAGAGCCAAACTTTATTGAGCATCTGCAGGACTTGTAGACATCTGTCTGTGTAACTCTGTTAGCACTTTGCACATAATGCAGATAAGAGACCGCTGCTGTGAAATATTGAGTCTTTGGACTATAAAAAACTGTCTTTCTAAGCTGAAATCTAACTTTATTTGTACTCCTGCAATTCCACCCAAGTCAGCAGGGTTTCCTGGCTGTTAGCAAGGGCAGCTTCTGGCACGCTCCTTCCACTGAAGAGGTTAAAGTGCCAAAGAGAGGACAACATCACTCTGAGGAATTCGATAAACTCCTATCACTCAATAGTTTAATTCGCTTTTACTGATGCAGCATCTTCTATCAAAGATTACATAATGCTGAATAATCATGAAGCACAAAATGCAGAGCCAGACAGGCAGTCATAATCAGATTTAGAGCCTGTATTAAAGAAGTGACAGGTGCAGGGCTGATTCTCTGCTCCAGCACTGGTGCAGGTTCAGAGGAAGCCCGCTGGACCCACTCCCAATTTCCACAGCCTGCCTGGCAGCAGAACGTGGGGAAAGGGGAGGAATAATGGGCTGGTGCTTTCTGGAGGTACCTGAGGAGCCAGGCAGGCTCGTGCTGTGTGAACAAAGGCAGCACAGGGCACAGCAAGGAGTTGGAGGCTGCTGCCTCTCACCAGCCTGCACGGGGCAAGAGCAAGGCAAGGGCAGCCAGCATCACAGGATGGTGTGGTTGGAAGGGACCTGAAGGATCAGGGAGCTCCAAATCTCCCCACAGCCAGGGACACTTCCACAATTATCCCAGGCTGCTCCAAGCCCTGTCCAAGCTGTCCTTGAACACTCACAGGGATGGGATGGGATATCTGTGGCTTGTCTGGGCACCCTGTGCCAGGGCCTCCCTACCCTCATTTCTTCCTAATATCTAACCTAAATCTATCCTGTGCCAGTGTGAAAACATTTCTCCTCACTCTGTCATTGCATGCCCTTGTTCAAATCCCTCTCGAGCTCTCCTGCAGCCCCTTCAGGTACTGCAAAGGGCCCTAAGATTTCCCTGGGCCTGAGACACAAAGCAAAAAATGCTGCATGATTCAGGGGGCTGCAATAAGTGATACAGCCTTTATCCCCACCTCACTGGGCTGTGTCTGTCCCACCGGCTGCTGCAGGGTCACACCAAAAAAACTGAGCAGCTTGCTTGATTTAATCCCATATCCTACAAGAAAAGATGACCTAAAGGTCTGGAGGGGGCTGCTGATCACCCCTGAGTGGCTCCCCACAGTGCAGTAGCTCACCTGCACCTGGCAGCCTGTGGGGACACACACATTCCAGCCATGCTGGCTAAATATTTCCCATGCAATCAATTCCAGGGTATAAAACCATCAAACAGGATAACCTTGTGATCAAATGGCCAACAGAGAAAAGTGCTTAATATTACCCACTCCAGATAATGAGCTGCATTTCCATCTCAGGCCCCAAACACACATCACCGTGCACTAAATGCCCTGCAATTGCCTGCACAACAAGTTAAGCAAAGATTAAAGGCGAGGAGGAGAGAGGAGGGAGGGGAGAAAGTGAAGCACGAGGAGGTTGGGATGTGTCATTGGCACATGCAGGGGAGAGCCAGGGAGCAGCTCAGGTGCAGATCCAAGCTGGACCTGTCCTGAGCACGGGCTTGGCCACCTGCCTGTGGTCCAGATCTGTGCTGGACCTGTCCTGAGCACAGGTTTGGCCACCAGACCCTGCTGAACCTGTTCTGAGTGCAATCTTGGCCACCAGACTCTGCTGGACCTGTCCTGAGCACAGGTTTGGCCACCAGACCCTGCTGGACCTGTCCTGAGCACCAACCTGGCCACCAGACCCTGCTGGACCTGTCCTGAGCACAGCTTGGCCACCAGACCCTGCTGTCCCCATGCAGGTGAGGAACAGACGGCCCTGGGCTGTGCAAGGCAGTGATGCCACGGATGAATTCAGAGCAGCCAAGCCTCTCCCTGCAGGAGATCCTCCTGCTGGTGAAGGTTATCCCAGGTGATGGGACAATCTCTGCTCCTTCTGCCCTGCTTACAAACAGCACATCTTAATTCAGTCTGCGGGTCCCCGCATGGACAAACAGATTGTGAAGGTCGGGGAATAAAGACACCTGGGGAAAGGCAGTGATTTAGTGAAACTGAGCAGTGCAGTGCCTCGAGCCTGAACAGCTCCACAGATAGCAGAGCTCAGCCAGCTCCACACAGCCGCTCCAGCAACACCCATCCCATCTTTCAAAACACTCATGAGCAGAGCTAAATCACTTGTTCTGCATTCCTCTCTCTACTTTTCCCCCCCTTTATTCCTGCATGCTCCTTAGTCTGCTGCTGACCCCACGCAAGGGGTCAGAACCCTGCAATTCTTCCAGCACAAATTGGATGCCTGGCACTGGCAGAGTGTTGACAGCTCCCAGGCATTCATCTGCCTTCACCCCCGAGCCACGAGCCTCCTTCCCAGCACACCAAGAGGCAGGACACATTTCTGGGATATACAGCCTCCTGCTGCAGCACTGAGCATCAGCTGGGGGATTCCAGCAGCATTCCTCAGCTGCTGCAAATTGTCCTGGCTCCAGAGCTGCTGATGGAGACCCAGCAGCAGCTGAGAGGCAGCCACAGGGCTCAGCCCAGGCTCCAGCTCCATCCCACCAAGGTGCCCACACCAGGGAATCTGCCTCTGCCTCCTCGCTGCTTCTGACTTTGGCATTTCAGCACTGCCTGCCCTCATCCCACACCCAGCAATTGGCACCAGTCCCAGGGCATTCTCTCCTCCCTGGCACTTCTGCAACTGCAGACACAGGGAACTGCAGAATGCACCCATCAAAGCCCCAGCTCTGCCCCAGCATGGCCACCTGGGTCATTTTCACCTGTAAAACTGAGATTCACACGTTATGGCTCCCCACCTGCACTGTCTGCAGTGAGCTCCATGCTCCTGCTCTGCAGCACAGCCAGGTGAGCAGTGGTGTTTGAGCTGGGGCTGTCAGGGACTCATTTGTCATGTTACATTACCTGTGAGAGAAGGCAGAAAAAGCTAGAAAAATGCCTAACAATTACTGTAATTATGTCCTCTTGAAATGGCTACACGATGTCAGACAAGGGCTGGCATATCTTATCACAACTGAACCTGGGTGGATGCTGTTCCAAGCCAGTGATTAATAGTCTGCAAGGATTTGTTTTGGCATGGTGGGGAAAAAAAATGAGTACAGTGTCTCAAAAAGATGCCAGATGGATGGTCTGGAGCAGAGCCCCCCAAGCCAGCCACCAGCATGCTGCAGAGCAAGGGCTTGCTCCTCATTTGTGGGGTAACTGCATCCTGGCAAGGAGCAGCTCCTGCTGCTGTCCCAGCACTCCTCGAGCTGTTCCCAGCTCCTGGCAGAGCAGGTGGAATGCTGGATGCAAAGAGGAGCTGCAGGCAGGGTTCCTGGCCCTGTTCTCCTGCAGCACAGGCATGTGGAGGCAGCCTTGTCACCAGCCATGCATCAGATGCAACTTCACAACAGGTTCCTGGCTCATTTCCTACAGGAGTGCCATGGCCAAGCTTTTCTTCTGCAGCCCAGACTGGTCTTCCTGCCCTTCCCCAGCAGGCAGCACTCATTTGTTCTGGGATGATGAGACATCCCCATGTGGGCACCCAAAACAGCAGCAGCTGCTGCTCCAGCAGGGGAAAAACACAAATCACAATCCCTTGAGAGGCCACCCAGCTGCCCTGGAGCCTGGGGAGGATCTGCCTTGTCCCCAGAGCCCTGGGACAAGGTGCCTGTCCTTCAGAGAAGGGAGCATCTCACATCACTCACCCCTTTGGAAGGGAAGAGGCAGATCTTGGCTGTCCCTACCATCAGGTACCAATTTCTCAGTGTCTGCTGGTGCCAACAGATCCTGATTGTGAGGCTCAGGGTAAAAGTGAGCCCAGCTGGGCCACAAGATATATTATTTGGATCAGGCTGAGAATCACTTATGCAGTGTTTTATTAACCATAATGGATAGCTGTGCCTGGTAAAATGAGTAATAATCTTGTTTAAGGGCTTGCTCCTGAATCACACAGTGTTGTTGCCAATGCTGCAAACTTTCCTCGCTGCTCTGCAGGCCAAATTCTGTCCTGGAGCAAGTGAACAGACGACTACAAATCAGACAGAAACAGCTTTCTGCCTTTTTTTGGTAAGAAATAGAGATAATACGACAGGTAGCATCTTCCATCTCCCAGTCCCTCTGATTTTCACACTTCATCTCATCTCAGCCCATCAGCAGTGCTATCTCACCCAGCACTTACCCAGCCTGCTGCTCCACATCCAGCTTGGGTGTTTTCCTGGGACAGAGCTCTGCCTGGGGTAAATGGTTGGTGGCTAATGGAAGGAAATAGAGGAAAAGGTAATTTACATCAGCTAAGCATTCTGCACACTGTTATTTTGTGATCATCTATAATTTTGATCTATTAACAGTAAAAGGTGCATCTGTTCCCTGGGTTCATCTTGTTTACAGGTGATGTAAACAAGACCAAGAGACTGGTCTGCAGTTTGAGGGAGATTTTGTATTTCTGCAGACATGAGCCACCCCTGAAAGCGAGGGGGTGTGTGGGGAGGGACAGCACCCACCTGATGGAGGAGCTGCCTTTAAAGCTCCAGTAAGTGACACACGAGGAGCCAGGCAGGCAGGAGGAGCCATCACAGCCATCAGCCAGCTCTGGTGAAGGAGCAGAGGGAGCCTGGGGACACACACCCAGCACTGGGCAGAGCTGGGAGCACAGACAGGCTGGGCACCACTGCAGGGTCCCAGAGAAAGCAGCTCTTCCTCTACATCCTCCTGGCACTTCTCTTCTCCTGGCACATAGTAATGAGACAAGGGGAAGTGGTTTTAAACGGAGAGGAAAGATTTAGATTAGATGTAAGGAAGAAATTCTTTAGTCAGAGGGTGGGGAGGCTCTGGCACAGGGGGCCCAGAGAAGCTGTGTGTGCTGGAAGTATCCAAGACCTGGATGGAAGAGGCAGTGGGCAGCATTGTCCAGTGGCAGGGGGTTGGAATGTTGGAATGACAAGAGCTTTAAGGTCCTTTCCAATCCTTTCTGTGACGCCCTGGTTCTCCACGCAGCTTCCAGGACCCTCCTGGAGCCGTGACGGTCACCCGGGGCGCCGAGCTCTCCTGCAGCCAGGGAAGAACAAATAACCATTAAAGTCAAAGCAGGCACCAGGTTCAAAGGGAAAAGCAGCAATTACAGCCCAGACTCTGCGTCAGAATTACGTGCTACACCAGGTGAAAACACACCCTTACGGCAGGGCTAATGCACGCCTTACCTGCCATCATTATTCACTTTAATTAGCGAGTTAATCAGCTGTCGGCGCTGTGGAGCCAGGGATGGCACTAGGTGACAGCTGAGGGTCCCAGTGGGGACAGCCAGCAGCTGGAGACGCCGCAGCCCCTGGCAGGGCACCCCTAAGCCGGGCTTAAGCTCGGGGGGTGCAGGTGGGGGGCTCAGCTGTCCTTCCCCGTCCGTCTGTCCATGGGGGGAGGACTGAGCAGCCAGCCCGTGAGCAGGATCGCATTTCCAGCCCTGAAGAATGCGAGCACAGCTCGCTGAAATCGCGTCTGCCTTGGCAAACAAAGCCTGGAACAAACCCCGCTGCTCCGGCTGGGCGTCCCGGCTCTGCCCGCACCGCCGGGCGCTGCGATGGGATCATGGGATGGGATACTGGGATGGGGATGAGGAAATGGGGATGGACCGCACACAGCACGGCTCAGGCTCTGTAACCAACACATCAAAGCACACAAATACTAATTAGGTCTTTTGCAGCGCACACAAATGCCATGGGGAGCATCCTCTTTAATGCCAGCTGGTTGCCCACCCCTCGGGGAGCCTCCTTTAAGCTCTGCTCTCTCCTAAGCCCAGACCGCATCTTCCCGTCCCCTGATCCTGTCCCTTGTCCCCGCTCCTGTCCCCTGCTGTTCTCCCCGAGGGGATGCTCCTGCCCGCACCTGGAAGCGGAACAGTCTCCCTGGGGTTTTGAATGAGACCTCTGTCTCCAGAAATCACAGCCGCCAGCAGCAGCAGCTCTGCCCAGCAGGTTCTGGCTGCTCCTGTCACTCCAGCGCTGAGATTTTCATGGCTTTGGGCTCTGCAGAGCTGGAATGGACAGAGCTGGTGTAGGCATTCAGCAAATTCGCAGCAAACAGCTTATTGGAAACATTTAGCCCTATTTCTGTTCATTAACGAAGTTCAAACACACTTTGATTTTCTTCATATTTGCTCATTATTTGAAATTGCAGGGGGATGCTTTAATGGGGACGTTCCAGAGCAGGGACAGCCTGCCCGTTGTTCCAAGGCAGGCAGCAGCCACAGCACGTCCCTGCTCCAGCCCCGACACGCTCTGCAGGATGGAAACCTGGCAGGGATTCAGGCTCCTACCGCCACCCCCAGAGCTGCCCTTCCGCAGGCTCTGCTGCGAGCAGACTTTGCTCCAGACGCAGCAGCGCTCGCTGAGAGCGATTTCAAAGGGTTTGCAAACACCAGCATGGCTCTTAGTGAAACAAATATCCACCAGGCTGCGGCACCATCCCAGAGCAGCAGCTCTGGGAAAGATCACGGCTTCCCAGCTGCTTTGGAGCATCTTGGCCGCAGGGCAAGAAGGAACACCCCCTGACCAAAATGTTCTCTGTGGTGGGAGCGGCCAAGCCCTGGTAAAAGGTCAAGCACAGATTCTCCACCCCCACAGCAATTCCTGCATGGATAACAAAGCTCCATGAGTGTGAGGCTGCCACACGGGCAAGGAAAGGCAGAGCAGGGCCATGAGACTTCTCCCTCCCATCTCTCACCTGGCCAGCAGGTCTGAGGTGACCCTGGCTGGTGTGATCAGAAGAGAACTGTGGGGTAGGACACAAACCCTTGGTTTATCCCCTCACACCAAGGAGTGTTGGTGCCACATCTCCAAAGTGCAGCAGGATTCCCCAGAGCCTGCCCCAGCTCTGGGAAGAGCAGACACCACAGGGATTTCCCAAACAAGGAACCAACACCAAGCAGCAAAAGGGTTTTGTGTGAATGCTCCCAAACCCCTGCAGGCTGAATATTCCAGACCTGCTGTGACATCCGGGTTACTTCACTTACATTGCACAATCCCAGTTTATTTTGGGAATTACGTGGTGATGGATAGCTAGATGTAAGGAAAGGCCATTAAATGCTATAAAAAGCTGCACAGTCTTCCTGACTGCTCTGTGCTCTGTGACAAACCATCTGCTTCTCCTGCACCTCCCTTTGTTTATCCTGCTCAGCTCAGCTGAAATTAAAATTGACAAAAGCAATTTCTCCCGATCAAGTTAGAAAGATAAGGAGAGAGGCTGCTGCACACAGTGCCATAGAAACCTGGGCTCCTGCAGCACTCCTTCCTCCTCCCTGTGCACCAGCTCTGAAGTGAAGTGCCCAGCTGCAGGGGGAAGATCCCCCCGCTCCCACCAAAGGAGAAACACAGATGGATTGAGCCACGGGAGATCCAGCTCACAAACGCAGCGCTGAGAAGGAGTTTTGTTTTATTCCTGCTCCCATCCTCTCCCCTTGGATTCAGAAGTACAAAGTGGCCCCTTTGATTAGAAAAGCACATTTGGATGAATTTGGAATTATTTCCCGTTCGAGGGAAAGGAAGGGGGAAGGCAACATATTTTCTTGGAGAACATTTCTGGGGCATTTGAGAACCTTCTAGGTTATATTTACATTGCTAAAGCACTTCTCAGATCAAAGCACCCTGAAAAATACAGGTCCAGGCTGCAGACACAGCAGTAGCTCAGCTCTGCCACCAAGCCCCCAGGATTCAGTCCCACAGCCTCTGACACCTGGCAGGGGGGTTCAAAAGCTGCAGGATGGAAGAGAGCCCCTCATCACCTCCTGGCACCTCTCCTCCAAGGGCTGGGGTTCAACATCCCCCCTTCCAGCCCAGCAGGGTCATCTCCTGAAAGCTCCTTGCATCCCACAGCGCTGCTCTGCTCAGGCAGAAGCCAGGAGCCTGAGGCAGGGAGTGCAGCTCTTAAAAGATGAGGGACCTTCATATTTCTACATCCAATTTCTTTAGACATGTTAATAGCACGGGGCCTTTTTTCTCTGAGATGCAGGAGCAGCTGTTCAAGTCTCCACTGAATTAAGCTAAGGGCAAGTTTTACGTTTTGAAGAGAGATTTTTTTGGGTCTGGTATTTTTCTTTCAAACCTGAGAGCAAAGAAAGACATCACAAAAACATCAAGCTGCAAGACATGCCATTTTCCCTGTGCTGGCATAACTCAGGAATCGCTGAACAAAACCACAGTCCATGTTCCTGACAAATTCCCCAGTGGGCTGAGTAAAGGCTGGAGAAATTCCACCCCAGAAGGTAATTACTTTCTTTTTTTATTTTTCCTTCCTGAAGTTATTAGAGTGGCAGGAAGGCCTTGCAGCAGAAGCACCTTGGATCAGAGGAGCAGCAGCCCTGTGTGTGCTGGAGCTCAGTGCATGGGCTGCAGGCACCAGCCTTGGCAGGGCACTGCAGCAAAGTGAGGGGACCATCAGATGTCACAGCCCTTCTGCTCACTAAATCTGCAGCTGGAAACCTCCAAGGAGGAGGCCAAGGAGCACTCCAGGTGGGAGCAGGAGCCTCACTGACCACTGCACCTTCTGCAGGCATCCATGGCTCCAGGGGCACCTTTCACAGCACAGAAAATCTCCCTCAGCTCAGGTGAAAGGGGAGCAGGGGTGCCTTGGTTCCCAGCCAGCACTCAGCCTCCTCCTTCTATTATCCTGCAGTTTCTTAGGAAGTGCTGAGGCCCCACAGCTGGAACAGGAACCCCAGTCCTGCAGCCAGAGCTGCTGTCACTCCCTGCCAACAGTTAATCAAGATTCATCAACTGCTCTGATTGCATTACACATCCAGGGGCAGATAATGCTGATAAACCCCGGTGCAGAGGCCAGAGCAGAGCCACCCCAGAGCCAGCAAATCGATGCAGCCGTTCTGGATTTGCATAGGATGCATTACCTTCGGATCTGGAGCTGCTCCTGCGTTTGTCCAGGATAAGCAAGATTAGATCGGGATCAATCCCAGGCTTAGTGGGGCTAAGCAAGATTAGACCACAATCAGCCTATGAAATTGATCATTTAATTTGTCACTACTGTGCTTGGGAAATCATTCCCCCATGCAGGTGACAGAGGCTGCCCTGGCACGAGGGGGTGGCACTGCCAGCCCTGCTCCCCTTGCTGTGTTCATTAGATGTGTCACTCACCCAGCACTGCCACTGTTTTCTGTGATAATGGACTTAAAATTCAGCAGCTCACTCTTCCCCACATCTAAATAGGAACAGAGATTGACTCCAGGACATGTATTTTGCATTAAAATGGTATTTTAAGAGTTGGAGTAAGGATTCACCTGGCTCCTCATTTGTCAGGCTCCCACCCAGGCCAGGGGCAGAGGGACCATGGCACCAGGATGGCAAAGGCAGAGGAGCCAGGGAGGGAAGGCAGCCAGGCACACCAAGAGAATGGGGAATGATCCACAGCACCACTGCCTGACAGCATCTGCTGGCACCAGCCACTGCCAGGTGATGTTTTGGTGCCTGGGAAAGGGACCTGACTTCATCCAGACCTTGCTAAGTTCCCTGGGAATTTGAAGGGTTTGATGATTATAATAACTGGTTGGGTTTTTGGTTGAGGTTTTTTTTTTTCCTCCATCAGATGCTTTTTATGCATCCCTGACTGTAGGAGTTAGAAGGAATCAAAGACTTCCAGACCTTCTGGCAGCTCTGGGGCCCACTGCAAGCAGGGAAGAGAGGGAAGAGCTCTCCTGGCCTCTGAAGTCTGCTTCTCCTCAGGGAGCAGTGGGAAGTTATTCCTGCAATATTGCAGCTGGATCAGCTGAGGAGGAGATGACACGAGATGAATGAAATAATCGTGCTCTGTGGGCTGGGCAGGGAGCAGGGCAGGATATTGCCCTGGCACTGCTGCTGGCAGCAAGTGAGCACCAGGCAGGGAAGCCACAGGCACAAACCTTCTGCCACAACCTATTGCCTCCAGCAGCAAGAAATTCTGTCTGCACCCTTCCTCTGCCTTGTCCCCTCCTGTGCAAGGGGGGGTCATTTCCAAGTGATCAGGAGCACTGAACACAGCTTGATTTGTTCAGTGTGATGAGTCCAGTGTTTGGTTTTTCTCTACCCAAATACCACCTAAGGTGCTGTCCTGCTCTTGCTGACTGTGCTATCAAAAGTGTTACCTGCTAAAAAAAAGCATTTCTGTAAGTGGGGCAGGTGACCCCAATAAATCACTGGGTCATACCTAGTTTGTGGCCTCCCAACCCCCTCTGCCCCCATTTTCCTCTTCCACACCAGGGTCTTGCTTTGTTGTGTGCTGGGAGTCCCTGGAGGGCTCAGCTACATCTGCAGACTCCAGTTTCTGCAGACAACCCCTGTGCAGCTTTTCTTCCCCTGCTCATCCCAGTAAATATGTTTCACTTAATCCAATTTGCTCTTGCATTGAGTCACATCGAACACAGTGGCTGCCAACCAAATATTCNAAAAAAAAAAAAAAAAAAAAAAAAAAGCAGCTCCAGCCCCTTGTTCATGGTTTGGGAGAGGAGGCTCCGTGTGGGCATCACCCACTGAGAGGGCAAATAATTCCCTTGGCCCCCAGACACAGCTGGGGGCACAGGGACCAGCAGCAAATAACACAGGGGCAAAGGACTAAATCAGATTTGTACACCCACCTCCACTGTGTTTCTCTGCATTATTTAAGAGAAAACATGTTCTCTTCTGGTTTTTATTCTTTCCCTTTTGCACTCAATTCCTGCTGTGGGCGAGTGAATTAAATCAAACTCTCCCAGCCCAGGTTTCACGAAGCCTCTCTGATCACACTCTGGGTGTAATGTAGGTGTAGAAAACCATCCCTGCTCGTGCAGCAGCCAGACCTGGAGCTGTGCACACCTGGGCTCAGCCCAGCCAACGTCTGAAAGCCCAGAGCCAGCACCTGTAGCACATCCAGGTCCAAATTCTGGGAAAGAGCCATGCCCTGGGAGTAGACACGTGGGCAGCTGTCACTGTCCCTGCCTGGGACACCACACAGCACAGCACCAGCCTGGGGTCCCCAAAACAGGCAGTGCTGGGGTCCCCAAGGCACCAGCACAGCCCCAGCTCCTCCCTCCAGCAGGGTTTGCAGCACCTGCAGTGCCACCACACCTGGCTGTGCAGGGACCCCACAAATCCCCCACAGCCCTGCAGGAGCAGCAGATTTCCCAGGAAATTTCACCTACACGCCCTCTGCATGGGCAGGAAAAGGCTGGGGGGCAGAGGGGCAGCTCCTACGCAGCTGAGGAAAGGCAGGAGCTGCTTCCCCTGCTGGGCAGGGAGGGGGTCCTGACCCCCTGAGGGCACCATGAGGTTAGAGCAGGCACCAGCATCTCCATGGATAACCCATCCCTGCAGGGCAAAATTGATTTTTTTGAATTAATCTATTTCCAGATTTGGAGTTGAGCTGGCTTTAGGTGCTATTTAAGCTGCTTTCCCTGTGCCTCACATTCAGCATTTGCATGGTGGGATTAAATGAGATAGGGGAGCAGGAGCAGAGCACCTCTGGGTGCTGAGACCTGCACACCCAGAGCAGGGTCTGAACCTCCTCAGAACCCTCCCTAAAGCATCCCCCTGTCAGAGGGGAGCCCCAAAAGCTTTAGGATGCAGCATTTAGGGTCAGACCCCACCAGCCTGAAGTGTTCCAGCCCATCAGGACCCTTAGCACAGATCCTTCATGCTTTGGAAAAAAAGCTTAGCGAGGAGGATTTCTCCTCTCTGTCATTAACCTGACATAATGTCTTTCCTGCTGGCAGCTTTCAGGCTCAGCAGGTTTGTTATAAAATTCATTATCAGATATTGCAATCACAGTCACCTTTATTGGGCTCTGCATTTACAATAATTAGGCCAATAAACACTGATTTATAAAAATGACAAACAGGAACTCCCAGTAAGCAAGAAAAATGTGCTTTCTTTAGCGAGCAGTTTCTCACGGGACAAAAAAAAAATTGTGGAAAGGTAGAAACCAATCACTGCAGGTGACAGCAAAGTAAAGCAGAATCTCCTGGGAATTTCCAGTCCTGGCCAAGACATCACCAGGGACAGAGCCAGGGAGCAAACCCAGGGCCAGGGTCCCTCCCCAAGGGCTGCAGAATCAGGAGTAGGGGAGATGCTGGAGGTGCCAGGGAAGAGGAGATCACAGCAGGTGGCACAGAGAGGGAAAGAGCAAGGAGGAGGCAGCAGGAACCAGGAGGGAGAGTGGGAACAAAGCAACAGCTTTGAGAGAGAAAAATCCAACAGAAGGGAAGCACCTTGGCAGGGAGGGAGGGAAAAGAGTAACCTGCCAGGTATAGCAAGGGGAGAGCAGAGCAGTAGGAGAAAAGGTGTGTGAGATGGAGCTTCAAGCCTTAATGTCATGGAAAAAATGAGAGAGAGGGAGGTGTTATCTGGGGGAGGGCACTGCAGATGCTCTCTGCATCCCCAGGCTGCTCCAAAGGCACAGGGGCTGTCTCAGTGGGCTTTGTGAGGCACAGCCAGGCTGGGACAGAGAGCTGACCCCCCAGAGCAGAGCCTGGGAGTGCACAGGGTGGGAGGGGAGGGCAGACACAGCACACAGGTACAGCACAGGTAGGTGTGAGTGTGGTCCCAAAGCCTCAGAGCGAAGGAAGGGGCAGAGCTGCAGGGGAAGGAGCTCTTGGGACACAGAAGGGGTCCAAGCCAGCCCTCCTAGAGACCCCAGCATGGGTGCATGCAGACCCTCACCAGGGCAGTGCCCTGGCACTCCCCAGAGGGCAATAGCTGGGTCACCAGGTCCCAGCAGCTCCTGGAACAGCCCTCAGCACATCCCTGTCCCACAGCACCAGCACTGGGAGCCCTCTGGCCTGACAGCAGTGCCCTGAGCACATCTGGAGCTGCGTGCCCCCAAATCCGGGCAGGGACAGCCCACACTGTGCCCGTGGCTGGCAGCCAGCCCTCCCTGGCAGCGTGTGCCACGGGACAGCAGCACCAACATGCTCCTCGTGTCCCCCCAGCAGCCATCTGCCACCACACACGGCTGAGACAGGCAGAGAGAAAGCAGAGGGGGAGGAGGAAGAGCAGACCATCCCCTGCCTCACTGCCCCATGGGCACACAGCCCAGCCTGGTACAGGTGCCCACCTTGCTGACCCACAGCTCCCACCGTCACCTGCATGCACCAGAACCTCCTCCCACCTCTCCTTCCCACCTTTCTTGTCTGTGTCTCCTCCTGCAGAGCCTCAGCTCTCAGCACACATTGCTGCTGGGAGCCCTGCAGCTCCCCCCTGCCAGCCAGGGGCACACCCCAAACCCCCTCCCATCCCCAAATCCCCTCCCAGGCAGCTGAGCAGATTGCCTCCAGCCCCCTTCACTCATGAGGAACACCTGATGCCCCAGGAAGAAGCCTGGCTGTCAGGAATGCCCCTCTTCTGGGCACCCCCAGGGCCCCCCAGCTGCCAGGGAACAGCATCAGCTGATGAACCCCAAAACTCCTGGGGTTATGGAGCCTTCCATCACTTTGTTCTCTTTGAGGCAGATGTGGGCAATCATGCTGACTTTGGTTCATTTTATTTATGTTATTGATTTTTAAAATAGCTGTTTTTTTCCAAAAGGGCCCTGGGGCTGTGAACAGCTTGACTGTACATGTGAGAGCTGGGAAAGAGGCAGCAGCAGAGCTGGAGGTGCAGGGAAACAGGTGAGGCTGCACAGAGATTCCCTGAGAAAGAACCAGGCAAACCCCCACGTCCTGAGCCTCAGAACCTCCCCAGGAACCTCAGTGCACCCAGGAGCTCTGGGGAATTCATCCTCCCATCTCTGGCTGCAGCTGCTTGAGGTCTCAAAGGATGAGAGAAAATGTTTGCATCATCACTGGGCAATTAATGGTAAAAGCCATCAATGGGAAGTTTAATGACAATCAAAGAAAAATTAACTTGTTGAAATTCTTCTTTAATGGATCCTTTCTTGATTAGCAGCATGTGGAAGTCATCTCAACTCTTTCTTGACTTGCTTTAGAGTAAACAACATTAATGCATGTGTCAGGTGACAGTAAAGCAAGGCAGAGATGTGGTACTGCTCAGATTCAGTGGGTGATGTTCAATATGTAAACATTAAACACTTTAGGTTCGCTGAGCAGTGATAAAATGCTGGTTATTCCCTTCACATAATGCCAGAGCAATGAAGTCCCTTTTACCAAAATTTTTCTTCTCCCTGGTTTTCCCCTGCCAAGCTCTCAGCTGAGGTGAGAGACCTGCCTGGCAGTTCCTCGGGTGGGGCCCTGGTGCCTCTCCACGTGCTGAGGAGTTTACTGCTGGTACCCAGAGCATCCCTGCATCCTGCACTGCACCCCCACGCCTGCAGCACCACACCTGCACCTCTCTGAGCAGCCAGGCCAGCCTCCTCCTCCTTCCCCTCGCACACAGCCATCACAAAATTGCCTGCTGCTAATGAAGCAGGCTGGCAATTAACTGCTGCCAGCAGAGCGTTGGCATCACTCCGAGCATCTGTCTGCTGCTGTAGCAGGGAGCCCAGAACACCCTGGGCTGGTTTGGGGTGATGGGCCACAGGGGAGACACCAACCCACCACCCCCTGCTTATCCTCTCCTTGCTCTTGCACATCCCAGAGGAGCTGCAGACTATTCCTTAACAACCCTCAAACTATTTTTAATAAAAGGCTTTTCTGTGTGGCACCAACACACACACAGAGCTTTCAATTACATTTTAGCTGTCCCAGTAGGAAGCAGCTCTTTATTGGGAAAAGTGACTTAGGGTAGTGCAGGATTATGGGTTTGGTCTTTGCATTACAGGTATTCAAAGCCTGAAAATAAAAACTGCTCAGCTCACATTCCATAGCCGAGCTGAGCCTCGTGCATTGGGAAGCATTTCAGAAGAAGTTAAGTGCTTGAAGTAAAACTGTGTAGTCATCTGGTAGAACAGAGACATGAAATTGTTATTTATCAAGATGAAGCTGGCATTTGGATAAAATTCTCCAGCGCTGTTAATAACTTCTGTTGACGAGGGAGTTGTGAGAGCAGGGCTGAGGCAGCTGTCCCTGGAGCTCACAGGAGTGGGATTTTTCATGGGCTGTGAGCAAGGGAAGTGCATTTCTGCTGTAATAACTTTCAGGGCGCCTCCGTCAGAACGGCCACCACGAATTTATCTTTTTCTGTTCTCTCCCAAAGCTTTGTCAGTTTTGAGTAATTTGCTGTGAGTAGCAGCTGCTGGAGTGCCACATGGCCACGTGCCTCCCCGACATGAACTCCAACTCCCTGAGCAGTTTTATCATCATGATTAAGTTTCTTAACTTGAATCAAGGATGTCTCAGGAGTTCCCTACGACGATGTGAACTTAAGATAAACAATGAATGATGAATAGGCCAATTACTGAAACCTCCCTTACTGAAACCTTTGGCTGAGGCCATGTGTGAGGCTTGATAAGAGGAGGCACACGTCCTCTCATCTGGCAAATGTTACTGAAAATTGGAGGGTTTGAAGCAAAGACAGTTCTGGATAATCAGGCACTGGCTAATGAGCACCTTCCTTTTATAAGTGATTTTTCCCTTTCTCTGTTTGCTGTCCATAATGCTGAGAGTGGAGAGGGAGCTGTCAGCCTGAGCCATGTGGTGTAAATGCTTCACCATGGTACAAATCCCTGCCCTCTGCCCCCACAGTCCAGCACAGCACAAGGCACAGAAGCAGCAGGAGACAGTCAGGGGCTGCCTGGGGTCCTGCACATCTTCTGGGGTAAGGAAACCTTTCCTGAGAGACCCCCCCAAATGAGAGGAACAGCCATGCACTGAGTCTGGCAGCAGTCTGGTAACACTTCATGGGTGCAGCTGCAAAGGGACACAGCACAGCTGAGGATGGAGGGAAAAGCACCTTGGAGCAGGGGTGCAGCACTCCAGCCATGCTGTCAACCTGCACTGGAGCAGGGATGCAGCACTCCAGCCATGCTGTCTGTCTGCATTGGAGCAGGGATGCAGCACTGCAGCCATGCTGTCAGCCTGCATTGGAGCAGGGGTGCAGCACTGCAGCCATGCTGTCAGTCAGCATTGGAGCAGGGGTACAGCACTGCAGCCATGCTGTCAGCCTGCATTGGAGCAGGGATGCAGCTCTGGTCCAGGGTCCCTGGGTTCTGGGGCCCTGTGCTGCTCCTCTGGCTCCATCCAGGAGCAGGTGTCACCACTGCCAGCACTGAGAGCTGCATGGCTCCACGTGCCACAGCAAATGATATGATTTACTTACTACCTATGGAATTGCCCAATTAATTCACTATCCACATTAATATTATGGCTCATTTTTAACTTTACTGTCTCCATCGTTCCAATTTAGTGCTGCTCAGAGATGCTGCCACTGACCTTAATGGGTTTTTCATTATAACAAAGAGCACAATATTAATCGCGAGGGGCTTTCAGCTGGAGGTTGCTGCCCAAACCCCACTGCTTTGAGGAGCTGCTTTTAGTGGTTTGGGGACCTATTTTATTTCTCAGCCCCACTCACACCGTGTACAATCCTTTGTGCTGTCCAGGAGGAATTTCTTGGTGTAACATTTCCAGGCACAGAGATTTTATGTGGCAGTCAAGCTACGCTGCAGACATGATAGATTTTTCTGGGCAAATTGGAACAAGGAGTAGAAAACTGAAAGGATGCACCAGTCATAGCCAATGAGCCTCTTATTGTCCTGTATAAAAATCAAATGCCTTTTAATCATTTCAAATGTTCTTCTGGGTATCAATTAGTCACACATTAATATCAGTATTGCTTCTCTTCCTCAATTCACATCAGATTAAATTCTCCCCTGTCATATACACTCGCTCTCATTAGCTTCATGGAAAATTAGTAATTGTTCCCTCTCTAATGGCATTGATGAGAGATTTTCATCAGCTTTTTATACAGAGAACCTGGTTGTCATCTTAAGGACACTAAGGGGTTTTCCCCCAAAATTGCTGTCTTTTCATAAAAAGTACTTTTTTTTTTTTTCCTCCCCTCTGAAACCCTGAAGTCTGAGCCAGAGCACTGGGGAATGGGGGAAAAAACCTCAACATTTTTCATGAGGCTCACCCCCATTGCCCCCCATCCTTCCTGGGCAGCAGTGCCCTAATCTGCAGGATCAGCAGGCTCCAGCCCAGCCACAGGATCCCCCACACCCCCACCCTGGCCTCTCCATCCCCAGCCCTGCCAGTGCTGGAAGGGGCCTGTGATATTTATTGAGTTTTATTAACTCCCAGCCCTGGGAGCTTCTCACCTCTTGCAGCTAATTCAGACACCCGACTCCTGATGGAGTTACAGTGATTGCCATTAAAAAGCTTGACATTTACCTTACAATAGTAATAAAATAATAATGCCTAATTTGGTTTATGAGTGGTATTTGCAGTGTTTCCTGTGCCTTGAGTGGGGGATATGGTGAAGATCTGCTGATCAATTATGTCTGCTTAGCAGCACTGCTGTAATTCTTTCCTGTAATCAGAACCATCTTGCAGTAGAGCTGCTCCAAAGTTTTCCTCTGAAACTCTAATTTTGACAAGAAAAGAAAATGTTTTCAAATACTTGAGTTTCCAGTGAATAACAAAAGCTTCCGAGATGGAACTTTCTGGTGGGAACTGGAGACAGACAAACCTGGTGTCTGCACAGATTTGCTGCATTTAGATTTCCAAAACCTCTCAGATGTTTTCAAAGGCTGCCTGCGATTGCTTTCCATTAAAAAGGTTTTTTTTTTTTTCTCCTCCAAATAACCTCATCAGTATGAATCCCTTCTGTCATTGCCATCTCAAAGATTAACCCCCTCCAGTGTGTTTAACCCCTGGCACTGCTGTGGGGAGAGGAGCTCCTGCTCTGGGCACAGGGAGCCCAAAGCCCTTGGCAGGGAGCAGATACACAGCAGGGCACACCTCCAGCACACACAGTGCTCTCCCCAAGCCATTCAGCATCTCCACTGCTGTCCCTCCAGGATTTACCCCAGGTTGCAGGCAGCAACATCCCAGTGCTCACAAAGCCAGTGCCAGACCTGCTAAAAGCAATTTCTTTCTCCATTTTTCATCCTGAGCAAAATTCGATGTGGATTTTCTTTTTTTTCAGTGCAATTTTAATTAGTGCATGATGCACTTTGGGTTTTTATTAGAGTAAACAGCTTGGAAAAAAAGTCCATGCCAGCTCTTCTACACCAGGGAGCCTCATCCTGTTCAGACTAGAAACCTCACACCGGATTTCTGAAAGCCTTTCTTAAGAAGGGTTCATTTCCATGAAGAAATGCTACAATTTCAACAAACGGAAATTTCTGAACATAGAAAAAAGAGAGAGAAAAAAAATTAAGTCAGGAAATTCCTGGCCAGGCTGACTTTGGGGTAAGGCTGTGCACAAGGCAGTGTCCCCTGCCATGCCCGTGTCACCTGCCATGCCCATGTCCCTTGCCATTCCTGTGTCCCCTACCATTCCTGTGTCCTCTGCCATTCCTGTATCCCCTGCCATTCCCGTGTCCTCTGCCATCCCCATGTCCCCCTGCCATTCCTGTGTCCCCTGCCATGCCAAGTCCTCTGCCATGCCCATGTCCCCTGCCATCCCTGTGTCCCCTGCCACTCCTGTGTCCCCCTGTCATCCCTCTGTCCCCTGCCATGCCCATGTCCCCACTGCCAGCTCCTGGACTGTTCTCACACACACATGAACGGTGCAGCAGATCCCTGTCCCCAGGCTCATGGGGGACCAGCACTCTGGGCACCTCCAGCCATTGGCACATGGGCAGAGGTGTAGGGCAGGAGCAGAGCTCAAACAAGAAGGAGGCCCTGGACGTGTCTGACAGCCACGGTGCCGTGGGGCTCCGGTGTCCACCGTGGGCACTGTCAGCAGCGTGGGCCAGCACACAGTGGGGAAGCTGGCTGCCCTCCATGGGGGTGGCCATGGCCCAGCCTCCCCAGCACATGAGCAGCCAGAGGCTCTTGACTCCACCTCGGAGCGGGCTGGCTCCTTGCACACAGAGGAGACCATGGGAGGGACGGCTCGGCACAGCCCGGACGATTGCTGCTTTCTGCACGTAAGTTCATGGCTTGCCTTGCCACCCCTGATCCCTGCAGTGCCAGAAATGCCTGATACGTGTGAGTCCTCCTCCCCTGGGAGCCCTCAGCACACCCTGGCTACCACTGGTGTGTCATTAATAGGCAGAAGCAGCCAAGCCAAGGAAGAAGATCTGCCCCAGGTACCAGCTCTGTGGACTGCTCTTCAGCCTGCTGCTCCTTTCTCTTATTCTGATATTTCTTGGTGTCAAATACCTCTGGAACCCAGCACCCAGAAAAGTAAGTAAAAACTCTTTGATCCAGCATTTCAGAGCGTTGCTTCCCCAGACAGAGCTGTCCCCTTCCCCTTGACTCGCTGAAACTTTTAACAACTCCCCAAAACCCAGACAACTTCACAAAATGCATTTTCTCAGACCACAGGTGTTCACAGGACTTTTAAAAATCTTTGTATTATTCATAACTAGCTTTTACTTTGTACAGGCTGGGTTTTTTCCCTGTCAGCACGTTCTTTCCCCAGTTGACAATTACAGGGGATGGGAGCTATGCCACGAAGAGTTAAAGTTCCTCTTATTTCACCAGCAGCAAATTTTATGACAAGTAAGAAAATATTTTCCATTTCATTTCAATTATCTTGCCAGAAACCGGTGGAAAAGTCATTATGCCACCACATAAAGAGGAGAGAAAGCCAGGACGCAGCGGTGATTGATTGTCATGGATTATATTTCTTACTTTAATGTGTCTGCAATGTGAGGGACGGTGAGACGGATTAGCTTCTGGAGGAGCTCCTGCTAACTGGATTGGGCTCCTTTATTCAGCTGCAGACGGACACTGCTGTCAGTGCTGAGTGAGTTGGGGCAGCAGCAGGACTCTGCATCCCCAGCCATCCCTGCCCAGCATCCTGACAGTGCTGCCAAAACCCTTTTTCATCCCACACCCCAAGCAAATTGTTTAACCTTGAAGCTAAGAGCCTTCCTTGTGCCCCCCATCCTCCTTTCCTTGGAATTTCCACATCATCCAGGAGGCCCTGCATTGCACCCCATCACCAGTGGATTTTGCTGGCTCTTAAGAGCATCTCCAAAATTCCTGTGCACAGCCAAGGCAGCCTCTTTCCCACGCTGGCATCTCAAATCCCCTCCCTGCCCTGTCCTGGAGCTGCTCCAGCCTGGCCAGGCTGCCTTCCTGCAGGGCAGAGGAAGCACCCTGCTCACTGGAAACTTTATCTTCTTATCAGCAAACAGAAATAAATACCCCTCAAAAAAAAAGAAGAAACAATAAAAGCCATATGTTCCTCCAGAATCCTGCCAAGACGATTATAAAGTCTCTACTGTTCCTAGAAAAACAAGGGTCATGCCAGCCATGAGGGGAAGAGGCTGTTAACCCCTGGAGGGGCGGTTTTCTCCAAAAAGGCAGCGCAGAGACAATTCCACAGCCTCAGAAAGGACATCCAGAACTCCTGGTGTGTCCTCACTGGTGGCACTGGTGGAGGATGGAGTCCATCCAGCACTGCCAGCACATGATGGGCAGGCAGGTAGGAGAAAGCAGAGCTATTCCTGGAGCTGCACTCAGGCACTCCCAGAGCCAGCACTGCCCTGTCCCTATGGCCATGGGGCTTCTTCAGCTGGCCCAAGAGTCCTCAGGACAAAGCAGGATGGAGGGACAGGAACCTCATAACACTCAAAAATATCAGCCAAGGGGAATGAAACTCCTTAAAGAACGTGAAACCCTTCAAGCTTCCTTCATGTAACTGGAGAGTGGAACAAAGAAAGAAGAGTTGTTCCCCTGAGGGGTGGCCTTGGACACAGCTCTGCCCTCTGCACAGCTGATGATTCAGCTAACCAGGGGTTCATCTCAGCCTTGCACAGGGACATATTTCAGCCATTCACCAGCAAGTGTCATTTTTAGCCCCATAAAACATCTCAGAGCTGTCTGAGCAGCACAGAGCTGGCAAAGCCCAAGTGGGTTAGCTGGCTGCTGTGCTGGCCAAAGTAATTCTTTGTAAAAGGAGAGGCACTTGAAGGTAAGGTGCCACCCGGGATCCTGCCCTCCTTGAAATGATTTATGGCACTGTGTGCATTTTGTCAGTCAAAACCAGTGGCCTTCCACCCATTTTAGGCTTCAGACTGTTTTTACCATAATATAAAATCCATTGGGAGCTATATATCTTTACAAAGTCTTCCTGCAGACCAGCAGGAGATGTCCGTGGCTGCCAAGGTGCTCATCACTCCTCTAACCTTTAAGCAGGGGTGAATGTACCCATCAGCTGCCATCAGCACAGCCAGTTCTGCACCAGGTGGATGCCAAACAGAGCACACCAGTGCTGGGAACACTGCTGGGAGGCTCTGATCTACCCAGGGGGATGTGCAGGAACCAGGGACTGTGGAAGGGGGTTTGGGCTGGCACTGATGTGGGGCCAGCACGCTCCTGCCCTGGTTCCATGGCCATGCTGTGCATGAGCAGGGCTCTCCCATCCCTGTGCCTCCATCTCTGCTCCCTGCCCCGTGGATTTGAGGGGATTTGCACAATCCCTTCTTTTCCACACAACACCATCCCATTTGGGAAACGAGGCTCCCCAGGGCCCGCCAGCAGCATCGTTTTTGTGCTTCAAACAGCATCTGGCACTCCTCATCCTGTAAGGGGCGGGCACCCGCAGGGACCGAGGGCTGCCTGTTCCCGGTGGGATGAGTGCTGCAGCCCTCGAGGAGGTCTTTGATCCGCAGGCAATCCTTGATCTCCTCCAGGCAGAGAGAGACTCCTACCTCTGCCTTTCAGGATAAACAGAAGGCACAGGGATGGAGAGAGTAAGCTGGGGAGGACACGAAGGAGCAGGTGAGCTGGGGACATGGTGATGGAGCAAACAAGGCAGGGATGCAGTGATGGAACAAACGAGGCAGGGATGTAATGTGGAACAAGCAAGCCACGGAGAAGGGAGAATGAAACCTGTGGATTCAGGAATTCAGTCCAGCCTGGGACGTAAGCAGGCTCATGCCACAGAAAGCACCAGCAAAGGCTGAGCTGTGGCAAAGCTCCTGGTGCAGGTGTGGGAGGAAGCTCTTCTCCCAGGCTTGATAAACATTACCCCTCATCCTGCAGCCTGCCCTTTCACCCAGCCCAGCCTCCTGCCTGGGAGCTGCCTCTCTCTCCTCGTGCCATCCTGGAGATTGCTGTGGCTCAGAGCTGGGCTGTGAGGAAGCAGCCAGGCCCATGGCAGGGGTGGTCACACCTGTGAAAGCAGAGGGGTGCTGAGCTGACCCTGTGTGACTTTGGCCTCCCAGGTTTACGACATGGAACACACGTTCTTCAGCAATGGGGAGAAGAAGAAGATTGTGATGGAGATTGACCCTCTGGCCAGGACAGAGACCTTCAGCAGTGGGAATGGCAGTGAGGAGATCCTGGAGATCCATGACTTCAAAAACGTGAGTGAGGCAGCTTGTCCCTGAGTCCCTGCAGTCCTGCAGCAAGACTGGGGGGATCCTGTAGGACACTGAAGTTGCTGGAGCAAGTCCCGGGATTATTTATTCCTGAATCAGGGACAGCAAGACCCAGACATGCTGGGAATGCTCTCAAAGCAAAGGAGATGTGTTATCTACAAAATCTTCCACCTGTATTTAATAGTGGAGTGGTTCAGTTCCAATGAAATACATCTTAGAAGCAAGAGCTAATTATTGGATTTAGCCTTGCAAAGGAACCCAATGATCATCAGTCTATCTGAGCCCAGTGCATTTGTCTGCCTGGAGAGCATTAAAACCTCGTGACACTGTAGAAGGCTCTCTATGAAACCTAATTAAAATTTGTAGGGAAATACCCTGTGCAGTGACATATGGCAAAATTTTGAGCTAATAGCTTAGCAGGAACTGGGGGCTGAATGTTCATTAACCATAACGGTCAGATGCTATTCTGCATATTTTTATTTATGATAATGAGAGCTCGTGATAGTTATAAGGAGAAGAGGAGCAGAGTAAAATTTTATGACTACCTGCCTTAAAATATTTGTAAAAAGCCCAGTTCTCCCAAGCCATAAAATGCAATATCCCTTGTGAGAACCTGTTAGTACACCTTAGCACCACCACTGAACAGAACTGGTACAAAAATAGCAACAGGAAAAATATGACTAAACCCTCCTCCTCCAGCTGTACCCTGCCTCCAATGGGTTATTCATCTTACTCTTTGCCCTGACTGCTTTTTGGGCGTTTGCTTTGATCCTGCAGGGAATAACCGGCATCTTCTTTGTGGGACTTCAAAAATGTTTCATCAAAACTCAGACTAAAGTCCTGCCTGAGACAACAGAGGCCAAGATCCCTGAGCTTGAGGTAGGTGAATAAAACAGAGCTCCCCTCTGCTCTGTGGAATCCACTCCTCTCCCTGCCATAGGGGCTGCCATTCCTGCCACCCTCCCATCTGCTCCAGCCTTCCCAGAGATGCTGCAATAAAGAAATAATGAGTTGTGATCGCTTCATAAAATGATCTTATTTCAGAGGATTGCTTATAAAAACAAGTGAAAAGAGACGGGATTAGAAAGCAACAGACAAAAGCCTCTCAGCACAATAGCAGAGATCAAGAACAATAATCCTGTTGTAGTCAAAAGGTCGTAAGGCAGCTCAGGATTAGCAGGCACCAAAAAGTCAATCAAATTGTTTTCTCCAACATTCGAACCTAATGTTTTCAAACAGAATTAGGCAGAAATAAGGGATTTGAAAGAGCACCCACACCTAAGACATGCAAATTGAGAAAACTCTCAGTGTGCAGACCTGAGAGGTGGGAAGCACCAGGCTGGGGGCACTCCCTTGTCCTGCATGGATCTCCATGCCACTGATGTGCCTGGTTGCTTCCTGCACCCATTTCACTGCCCACTGCATCCTGCTGCAAGGAGCCTCACGCCTTGCATGCTGCGTGCCCAAAAGTGTGGACTCCATGATTTAACCCCTCTCCGACAGCGTGACCTGCAGTGACAGCTCATGTCCTTTGTCCCTTGTCCCCATCCCCGGGGCCCTGGTGGTGGCACAGCCTTGCTGCCCCCCCATTTGCAGAAGGATGGGTGTTAGCAGATTGAATCCCCCCTGGGGAAGCTGCTGCAGATAAAACGCCGGCAGGACACGTGTTTGAAATGAAGCGTGGGCAGAAACATTTCCCTGAATCATGACCCAAATTCCCAGACACCGATTCTTTGATTATGCCCTAAGAAGCTAATAGATCTTTTCAGCTACCGTCGTAAAAGGGATATAACTTCCCAGGCTTTAGCAGAACATTGCCCCGGGTAGGGAGCTGAAATGTAAAACCCAGTGAGATAAATGTAGATTTAAGCTCCAGTCATGTCTTCTCGGAGCCTGCACGCTGCCAGGTCCTGCAGGCAGCACCTCCCTGACGCCACAGCTCCCACCAGAGACTCCAAAAATGGCCCAGACTGAGGCAGGTTGTGTTGGCTCCTTCCTGTGACTTCCCAAAGCCGTAAGGAAAAGCTCTATAAAAGAGATATACAGCCCTAGATGCCTTCTGGAGGGAAAAAACGCTTTTTGCCAGCTTGCTCTATGGGCTACCACCACCAACACAGACAGTGTTGCCTTGGCAGAGAGCTCAGCACAGACCCATCCAATAATCTTTATATATCTCCCTCCCTAAGTGCCTGCCAAAACACACCATGCACTAATGCAACAGCAGAGACATGTGGTATAAATTACAGGATACAGCCATGCAAAGAATTTCTGTGAGGAGTAAATTAAAGTGTTCGATCAAAAAATCAGTAGCAGAAGGAGAGAGGAATTAAGTTCTAGGAGCAGAGTAGAGCAGAGGTGTTTTAATCTTGTGGTTTAAATGACTAGGGGGGCTCCAGGAGGCTCTTCCAGATAGTGGGGACTGCACAGGAAAAGGGTCTGGGGTGATGAACTAAGAGACAATAGAGCAGGGTGGTGAGGGCTGTGGAGGTGTTGCATGTGCATCCTGTGAGCACCAGGAGCCAAGGCAGGTGAAGTCCAGCTGCTCTCTGGGAGGGGAGAGGTGCCTCGAAGCCCAGGGGAGGAGAAGCAGCCAGTGGTGGGGACAGGGTGTCTCACCATGCCAGGGTAATGCCTTGCTCTTCCTCCAGGGACAAGAAATCACCACTACCTACTTTGAGCAGTCTGTGGTCTGGGTGCCTGGGGAAAAGCCCATTCAGAACAAGGAATTCCTGAAGAGCTCCAAAATTTTTGACATCTGCAAAAATGTGACCATCTTCTGGATCCACCCCACACCAATAGCAGGTACAAGGAGCCATCTCCTCCCCAAGGGGCTCTGTCACTGGGAACAGCCCTGTCACACACCCTTGGCCCCCTGCCACGTCCCCCTCTGTGGCATGGTGGGAACCCACTCTCACAGCCTGGCTGTACACCTCAGACATGAACACAGTGTTTGTGTGCCCACCACCACGGGAGATCATGACCAATGTAATAGCAGGGGCTGATGTTTCTCTCTGCAGAGCACTTGTTTCTGCTGGCTCCCCGCTGCCCTGCACTTTGCAGAGTGGCCACCCTCCTCATAACAAGGAGAGAAAAAAAAATAATCCCTTGTACCTGCAAAGAAAGCAGCGCTGCTGGAAACTGGGACGCCTAAATCCTCGTCACCACATGAACATCAGAGTGTGAGCAGACATCTGCATCTAAATCACACGGCGGGGTTGCCACCTCCAGCTGCTCACTGCACAGCCCTCGCAGAGGTTGTGGCCTCTGAGATGTGCTGGTGTAATTACCTGCTCTCTCTAACCCACTTGCAGCTGAATGAGCCAGTTTAAAACTCTCTGCTGAGAAAACTCCCTCTGCTCTGCAGCCACAGAGGCACATGGCTCACAGGTACAGGCCAGCTCCCCAGTGGTCTGGAGGGCAGGTGGGCACCAGAGCTCCTGGTGCAGAGGCAGGCTGGTGCCCTTGAGTGCTGTCCCCTTTCTGCTCCCTTGTCCCTGCTGTTAGACCCCATCTGCAGCAGTGTCCTGGGTCACTGAGTCCAGCTGGGTCACCAAGGTGCATCCAGAGCCTTTGCCAGGACAGCAGTGTCCCAAGGCTGGTGGCACCTTTCCTAGCCAAGGAAGTGATTGCTGCTGTGGTTCTTTCCCGAGCTAAGAGAGCTGCAGCTAGGCACAACCTGACCCAAATCACGTTGCTTTGATGGGAATCTACAAATCCACTCCCAGCAGCAGAGCTCACCATGAGGATGTGCTTCTACACATCCACAGCCCCACGGAGGAGACAACACCACCACCCAGCCATGGGCATGGGGATGGAATGGGCCATGATCTCCTACAGCCCTGCCCCAGGCTGGCTGAGAGCAGGAGGCAGTGGAGCACTGGATTGCCAGGGGGCTTTTCCTGAACCTTGGCACCAAATTCTGGTTGAGTCGCTAATTCTTGCTGCTGCATTTGTCCCCCTGATCTGTGGTTATTGACAGCAATATTTGGACTCTTCCTGTAGCTCCTGAGCTAGCCAACCTTGAAGGGGCAGAAGAAGAAGACCCTGAGCTGCTGATAGACAACCAGAACTGGTTGGACGGGGGGAGTGAACAGGAGCTGGAGAAGGACACACAGGGGGGACCCAAGCGTCGGGCACGGCAGCTCACCGAGGAGGACCTGCCCGTCAATGACTACGTGAGTGAGGGAGCCACACCCTGGCGTGTCCTGGCCACAGTTCTGGGCTGTCTGTGGTCCCAGGGTGTGCTCCTTGGGGTGTCTCGGTGTTCCCTGCTCCTCTCCCGGGCTGTGCTGTCCATGCCCCTGGGGTGTCTCAGCCGCACACCCCTCACTGCTCTGACTCTGTCTCTCCCCGGCAGTCGGAGAACGGGCTGGAGTTCCACCCTCTGTGGGATGAGCGAGGTTACTGCTGTGCCCAGTGCCGCCGTGCCAACCGCTACTGCCGGCGCGTCTGCGAGCCCCTGCTGGGCTACTACCCCTACCCCTACTGCTACCAAGGCGGCAGGGTCATCTGCCGTATCATCATGCCCTGCAACTGGTGGATCGCGAGGATGCTGGGCAGGGTGTAGAGCCCGCCCGCAGCACTGCCACCGTCCAGGTGCGGGGTGACACGGCGGCAGCGGGGCACTGCCGGGGGGATGCCCGGGGAGCCCGCACACCTGCGGGTCCTGGCACTCCCCGCACCCTGCGGGGCTCCCACAGTGTGGTCGCCACGCTGGGCAGCAAGAGGCAAACAATAAATGTCTTGTATGAGCGATTGCAAAGAGAATGGAAAGTCGTTTAGTCTGAGTCTGATGCTTAATGGGTCTGCGAAGTGATCTAATTGTGCGGCTGCCTCGTCAGCAGCATCCATAACTCAGGTGCGGGCACTGCCAGCGCTCACCTCGCTGGGGACGTGCAGAGGTCCCTGATTTGCTCCCTGGTGCTGCTGGGGGCTGTTCAGCATGTCCTGACCCTCTGTTCCAGCGTGCTCGGACGTGTTCAGTGGTTGTTACACCAGACGGGCACAGGGAGAAGCTGGCCAAGCAGCCAAAGTCAGAGGGAGTCCACTCCTGTGGAGGACCCCAGGTGCCACCAGCTGTCCCCAGCCCTGCCACCAACAAACGGGAAAAACCTGACCTGCAGGAGGGAAGAAAAAAGTCCTCGACACGCAGCTGGTGTGAGCAGGACACTGCCCGCAGCAGGGCTGAAGGCTTGCACCAAAATCCCCGTGCACCCCTGGGCAGACTTCTTCTGCCTGTGATTTTGGGGCTCCTGCCAAAGCCAGTCCCAGATTTCATCCCAGGGAGCCAGGTGCTGCTGAGCAGCTCTGACAGCCTGCAGGTGTCACCAGGCAATCCCTCTGTGTCTCCGAGGGAGCACACTGCAACGGCCGGAGTGTACAGAACAGAGGAGGGAACAGAGACAGGTGCCCGGTGTGGCACTGGAGGGCTGCCAGACCCCTCCACAAGCCCGCAGCTCCCGTGGGGGTGTGAGCACCTTTGAAGGACAGTTCCCCCCTCCCTGTTCATGGCTGCGGTTAAAACTCTGGGAACACAGAGGCACGCCACAAGGCATCCCAAAGGACAGCACCCCGCCCTGGGGACACCATCCAGCCCTGGGGACACCAAACCTTTCTGAAAGTGCCTTGAGACATTGATCCTGCTGAGAGGAGAGGTGCAAACCCAGCGGGAGGAGGTGTGAAACACATCCAGAGGAACGCGAGCGGAGCTGGGGGAGCGAAACGGGCCGGAGCCGGGGGCG
>VXBI01006027.1:0-13506 GCA_013397375.1 Toxostoma redivivum | reverse complement strand
TGAATTGTAAACCAGGACAATTACTCAGCACTGAAGCTGACATCTCAGTTCAGCTTTAGACAGCTGTGAGTACAAAGGTAAAAGAAAGGAAAGATTATGTTCATTCTGTGCAACAATTGGTTAAAGCAGAATGAATGTGCAGAGGATGTAACAGGGAGAGCTGCTGGGGAAGTTCCTTGTTTTTGTTAAGGAGTGGAACCATGTACAGGTTAAGCCCAGGGAGATGCATCTGAGCATAGAACATGATTGGAAGGAGTGACTATAGTTTTTATTGATAATGCATGTTTTAGTTTCCCTTCCTTTAGAATAGAAAGAATTCCTCATCTGCGCGAATAATCCACTCCTTTTGCTGAGATAAATGACTCAGACTTCTTCCTCATGGTTCATTCCATTGTAAATACAATTAATGACTCAGAATGTTTCATTTCCTGCAAATACAATTATTGCCTTGTAAAGTAGAGTATCTCCTCCCATTATCCCTTTAGTGGCAGAATAATAATCACTACAAGTACAGAAAACTCATCCTAGTCCAGCTGAGTTCAGTTGGAGAGCAACTGGTTTAGATATGCTCCTACTATTAAGGAAGGAATGTCTTTATTTGTATTACACATGATGATTACTTCTGATTATCTCTGCAGAGCTTTAAATAAACAGGGGCTTTAGTGTCTGGTTAAAGAAATAATGAGTTCTGAATTATTTCCTCCTTGTGAATGGAATGAACCAAGCCCCAAGAAGGCAAGGTTATCCCCCTTTAGAAAGCATGTATGCAGTTTCTCCAGCATCTACCTTGCCTTTCTCAGGTGGTGTAAACCAACACTGCTTTTGTCGGCATCAGCGGAGCAGGGACAGTTTTCACCAAAAGCCTCTGGCTCTGTTTTTTCTGCCTTCCTATAAGAATTCTTTTTGCAAATGGGATGCTGCCTTGAATGTGCTTCCCAAAAAGGACACAGCAATACACCCACATGCATTTTGTTTCTATCCTGTGAAGTATTTTACCACCCTGAAGAAAAATCTCTGTGCTGAAGCTTCAGTTCTGTGATACTGGAGAGCTGTTTTCACACCATTTGTAGCTTTTACTGTCAGATGGTTTTCCCTGCAGCAAACGTGAGACAGGCATACAGAGGCACTCAAGGCCACACTTCAGCCCCATAAAGAATCAACAGAAGGATTTTATGGACTTCCAAACATTTTGAATGAGCAGCAGCAGTTAGAGATTTCCTCTACTGCTGACAATCTACAACAAAAAGGAAGTTTTGGAGTAGTTTTTAAAGAGGCTAGCACAGCAAAGGAGTAGCAGCATTATGCTTGCAATCTAGAGGGACTTAACAGTAAGACTCAAGTTGTGGTGTTGACTGCCAGAGAGACTAAACAACAGCACAAGGAACTGAAAAACTATCAAAGGTATTTCCCTAAAGATTAGCTACCTATGTTGCCATTGTAAGGGAGGGAAGGAAACTTCAGGCTCTCTGACAACACCTGAAATAGGTCACCAGAAGCAAGCAAAGCTTGGAAAGCTTGACCTACCTGACACATCAAGAATTTCCATGTGCAAGAGAATAACATGTTAAGGGAATTCACCAATATTACTTCAAATTTCCTCAGAAATTCCTCAGGAAAATGGAGCCTCAGTATATAACTATTAGGAGATAGTAAATCTCAATGAAATATCCACTAGGGAGAAATGTGGAAGGAAGCTAGCACATTAGTACCTGACCAAGAGGTATGGGAGGGAGACAAAACCCTCAGTTTGTCTGTACTGAGATGGTACAGGTCAACATACCATTCTCTAGTTGAAAGAGGATCTTTGTTCTCTTCTGGAGTTTTCCCAGAATTGTGAAGGAGCTGAGAAAAGAGAAATTCTCCAAAGCCTTCTTTCCTGATCTGTATCTTACAGCTGCTCTACAGAAGGTTGCAATTTGCCCAGCAGAGCCAGTAGATGAAATTCACCAGACCAGCTTTGGTTACTGTGGAGAGTGTCTGGCTCAATGTGCCATCACAGAGGCATGAAGTAGATAAGGTTTGTATAAGAACAGCTGAACTTCCAGTCTTAGTCTCAAGGGTGTTCAAATGTCTCACTGGAAATCAGAGGAACTCAGCTTCCAAGTCACTTTGAAAAACCAGAGTTCTCCTTTTTCCTCATGTAGAAGCCTTCCAAATGTTTATTCACATTCAATCTTTAAAGTGCATACAAATATTGCATTTGCTAGGCCTTTTATATAGCAGAGAAATTACCACAACAATTGGGGATTTTAACATCTATTTTTGTCATTTTTGGTGGGATATATGTTTCTGAGAAGTTGTAGCTGGTAAAATTCTTTTATTCCAGCAGGGCAAGTGAGAAAGCTCTTCTTTGCAGGACCTGTAATAAAATACTGTCATATCATCAGTGTTGGAAAATCACCCTATGCTGTGCAGGGGATATGCTCCTAACTTTAGTGTAGAAAAAGCTCAGTGACTTTCTCCTGCGTTTAATCTGCAAAACTAAAATTCACAGACGTGGTAGCCCTTTAGGGAAGAAGCAAATTTTTCCACCCTTCATGCAGTGGTCCCTTTTCCTAAATCATGCTTGGTATAAGAAATTTGCAGTCAAAGATTACAGACCTCAACACCACCTTTACCTTCTGTTGATCAAAGACAACAGCAATCCATTAGTTCTGCCTGTTATATGATGGAATGACTGAATGCACTTTGTACAGCAATATAACTATACCTCTTCTGAGGTACATTGTGGCTATACACTGAAAACTTATGCACTGCTCACATGAGCTGGAGCCTAGAAATCTAAGCTCATGTAAGAGGTCTGGGCAGGGGCACAGGTCCTTTTTTCTCATTTTTCCATGGAGCACAATGGTTTGACATTCACAACGTGGACTTTGAAGGATGAATAAAAAGCCACAGTTGAGCATTAACTTTCTCTTACCTTCCCAGAAGTAGATATTTGCTGCAGAGTTGATACTGCTGTTCTGAGTAGTGGCAGGGGAGGACAGCATCAGATAACTCTTCCCTTCACTCCCTAACCTGTAACCAAAGTCTGGCAGTCCTACCGCCCAAAGGTTTGGAGAAAACCTGTGGTACATGAGTGGAAGGATCCACACAATTTTTGTACAGTGGCTGAGTGGCTGATGGAAGAATATCACAGAGCAGGAGCCAGGACATCTTCTTCCCATGCCTCCCTACTTCACTGAGAAGGAAACATGAGGCTGGATAGGGCTGAGAGGGTGAAGTGAGGACAGGAAGATGGGGAGGGGAAAAGAAGGGGGGCTAACAGGAGTGGGGTAAAGAGCAGACAGAAACCAGAAAAAGGAAGGATTTTCATGTCTCCCTTTTGCACACCAGCACAATTCATGAGAAAGGCAAGCTTTCCATAAGAAAAATATTTTTTCTCCTTGTTGGCTTAAATATTTGCAGAGCCCTGATATCAGAGAAACACTCTGGGTGCCATTACACATGCAGGCAACCATCACATTAAAGGTGAAAATACACACAGCAATATTACTTCAGTATTATTTTAGTCATGAATGAATCTGAATGCTGCAGTGAGGGCTGGAGGGTTACAGATGGGATCAAGAGGTGGCTCATAGAACAATCTTAACCTTAGGAGTGCTTTCACACCCTGCGAGAGCTTGTGTGCATCTATGGGAAAGCAGCCCCCACAGACCTTGCTGCTATACCTCCACCAGATGTGACGGCCCATGGACAGCATCTGATGCTGCACAACTCCAAAACTGAGTGCACCAATGTTATATGAAAATCCACATCACACACCACACACAATAAGTGAAAGCAGAGTGCTGCAGGGTAGATACAGCATCAAAAACTAGGCTGCCAGAAAGTGTAATCTTCTTCCAGGAAATTTACTCTTGGAGGACTCTGTGCTATTCCCACAGGAAGATATTGGCTGCTGGTGTAGCCAAGGGCCTGCCCCAGCTGCTTCTGCATGCAGCATGCAGGGCGGGGGTGCCAGGGCAGGAGCAAAGCTGTGCTTCTGCTCTAGGGATCACAAGTGATTGCACACCTGCACATGCACACACCCCACCGACACTGTACCACTACTCTCACCCACTACTCTCACCACCCTGGTAGTCGTTTTCTTGCTTTGGCTTATTTATAAGGACCCAGTGGGTTTATTTCCATACTGGGCCACCCGTGTGAAGTAGTACATGAGCTTGTGCTTTGTGCCCATGGAGAGAAGAGGGGTGCAACTGGGGGGCTGATGGGACAAGCCCTCTGTCCCTGATCCAGTCCCACTAAACAAAGGGTGCTTGTCCAAGGAAAAGGAAAATCAACTTCCCACCCAGGTGGAGACCAGCTCCAGGTGGCTCAGAAGTGCAAACAACATATATCCTTGCTTCTGTCTTTCTCATTTCTGTTTTTACTGATCTTACACACAAACACATACACACACACACAACTTTTAACCTCTAAAAAGAAGTTAGTAGGATTTTTTTCCTATTGGCTACAAGCTATGGTGAAATTACTTCATATACTGACTAGATTTTGTCTCCAAACATGTTGAAATATTTGTGCGAGGGTTGTATTAGGATCCGTCAGAGTGCTGTACAGGTTGATGCAAGTGACATACTGCTTGCCATGATACTGAGAATGTTGGGATCTGTCAGCTGGCCCAAGCACAACTCAATGCACAAAACACTTCTTATACCCAGCCCTGAGCAGCCTAGCCTCATGCTAACAAAAGCTGGGAGTCCATTTAGCTCATTGTAGATTCATTCACAAATGTTTTCCAGCAGATGAGCCAGCACCTCTAGAAATGGCACATATGTAGATGGCTGCATCGTGTATGAACATGCTTTGCTTCATAATTTTTAACATACTTCTTAAAAACCCTCGGCTCCCAGGCTTAAAAACCAGAGATTTCAGTTGCATGCAGAATATTGGCTTATAAATTACTCCTCTTTGCCTCAATGGCCATGCTCGTCCTGAGGAAATGTGACTTAGACAGAAGAGACTTTCTTTGATTCTCTTTCAATTTCAGTTGACAGGGATATGACCACTGTGCCACAGGGCCTGTCGTGGGGGTTTTAAGCCTTTATTACACCTAGATGGTTGCTACCGAAAGAGCCAGCTTTGGGTGTGAGAGATGGTGGCCGGCACTGTGAGGCTGGCCTGTGAGATTGGACCATCAGTCCCCAGTAGCCATGGGGTAATATGGGCCACCCTGTGACAGCCTCATTCTTTGAAGGCTGTGACATGTACGTGGTGCTACAAGGCAGGGAAACATCAGGAAGCAGCTTTGGGAAGGTGGCTGCCTCCAGAACCACCCCCTTTGCAACAGTGATGGGGAGGATTGGTTTCAGACAGATAGACCTTGACACCACGTCCATCTCAATCATCCTGGCCAAATCACCAAAGCTGCTAGCTTCAGGGCAGTCTGTGTGTCTGTGCTCACAATGACATGGAGGCTGCTGGCAGGACCAGTGTCCTTGTAGGAGTGTGGGTCCAAGGCTGGAAGTAACCATGAATGATCCTTTTGTCCCCTTTCCTCCCTCCCCTTCCTCACACCAGCACATATATATCCTCAGGTGGCAAGGACCAGGGTATAAATTTGACTTCTCCTTAGTCAACACTTCCACTAATTTGATCATGGTTTTGCCAAGGAAGGAATAAATATGGAGCAGGGACTTTGGGGATTTGTGCTATAAAAGTGAGAGCTGGAGTAATCAAGACTGAAGCAATTATTTGAAGCAAGTGGTCACATCCAGGCATCCTGACTCTCTTCTATTTGTAATTCTGGCCAAGCCTCTACCCCTGGCCTCAACTCCTGTCCCTATTTAGGGCACGGACTATTAATTGCCAGTGGGAGACCTCTGACGTTTGATAACAACAACATCCTGAGTTTCATGAGAGTCAAGTCAGATCTGGGCCAGGCCAAGCCACAAGGGTTGAGAGCCAGCTTCCTACTTCTGATCCTGTACACTAGTTCTGTGCACAACTCTTTGTCCCAAACCTCTGCAACACACTTATCAAGCATACTCATATGAAGGCAAGCTGGAAATTTCACACTTCTGAATGCAAAATAGATCACCCCATACAATTCACCCATTTGTGCAAGTGTATTTCACCTCGGTGTCAGCATATACATATTTCCAGGTACAGCATATATCCTTATCTTGTGAAAATTCAGACACTTCTTGTCCGCTACTTGAAAATTTGAGATCTGTCTTTTCCTTTAAACGCATTAATGTCCAGTCTAGGAGCAGTTTAAATACCCAGAGGTCTGGGGTTAAAACCAGCTGAATGATCCCCAATGTAGCCTTAAAAATGAATTTCCTATTCCCTCAGGTGTGCAGAAGTCCTTTACTGCAGCTGGGCCAATGAATCGGGCACCTTATTTCTTTCGTTTTCCTGTTAGCCAGTGTGTAATAAAGCACCACAGACATCAAGCATTATTTAAATCTCCACTTCTACTTCTGCTCAATATGCATGTCTGTGTAAGGTATAGGATTTTTTCCTTGGTCTCTTTCCTGTTTCAATTTCTCTCCCTCACTCAGGAGTTTGCTGGTGAATACAATGGCTTCAGACTGTAGAGAGCTGCAGCTAATTTTCTTATTCTGTTTGAATAAACGGCTGTTGACTCTTACAGGATTAGGTTAGCCTTCTCATGTGGATGTAATATCCTTGAGTCCCAGCCACAGAGCTCCTAATACTCGTTGCTTAAAAAATGCACCTTTCATACATGGCTGTATTTGTCCTTGTTTAATGCTCTTTCTGCATATGCAGCTCTGAAAATGCTGACCTTGGAAAGGTCACATTGTAAATGTGTTTTTCTGAACACTCTAGTTCTCCTTGCTCAGGTAGCTTTTACTGCTTGTCCTACCATGAAAGAGGAAGGAAAGCCTCCACCATGGGAAAAGTATAAATCTCTTGCTGTAGGAAGCAGGGTCCTTGTGGGCATAAGTGCACCTTACTACGTACCCTGCATTAGCCAAGGAAGCCACTGCACAGTGAGATCCTGGTTTGCTGCTACCCTCCTCTGGAGCTCAGATGTCATCTCCTATGGCCTCACTCTTCCCACTGCGCTTAGGATTCTTAGGAAAACACTCAAGGAGTGCTGCTGAACTCTCCCCAGTATCCCCAAGGATACAAGGGAAGCTAAAAGTGTAGAGGTCCAACAAAACTGTCAGCCTGTCATGGTGTCTTTCACCACAGCAAGCTGTGCAATGTGGTTATTCACAATAAATCAGGTGGCACCCAAATAATATTTGCTGTCATGGTTCATCTCTATAAAGGCCCAGGAATGAATCAAGTCTATTGCTCCATTTCATACATTTCCATAAGGTGGAGTGGCCTCTGTCTGGATACAGTTTCTAGAAGAAAAAGCATTGAGGTCTAAGGACAGAGGTTCACAGTCTTCTTAAACCACCACAAGGTAGTGACTTGCCCTTGGTCGAGGAGGATTGGCTTAGGGAACATCCAGGCAAACTCAATATCCACATGCCCTGACAGTATATATCCATGAGTGCTGAAAGAGCTGGTGAACCTCATAGTGAGGCCACTCACAACATCTTTGGAATGTCATGGAGATCAGTAGAGGTTCTTGAGAACTGGAAGGAAGCAAATGTCACTCTGGTCTTCAAAAAGGGCAAGAAGGAAGACTCAGGGAACTGTCAGCCAGTCAGCCTCATCCCAGTCCCTGGAAAGGTTATGGAAAGGTAATAGAGTGCTTCATTCTGGAAACCATCTCTATCCACACAGATGAAAGAAAGTGATCAGGAGTAGTCAGCACAGATTGACTCAAGGTAAATAATGCTTGACCAGCCTGATGACCTTCTACAATGAAACAATGACCTGAATGGATGAGCAGGNTTGGAGAGATGGGCAGAGAAAAACCATCTGAAATTTATCAAAGACAAATGCAGGTCCTACACCTGGGAAAGAATAAATCCCTGCATCAGCACAGGCTGGGGCTGACCTGCTGGGAAGCAGCTTTGTGGAGAAGTACCTTGGGTTACGCATGTTGGAGGCATCCTCTGAGGATGGCAGGAGAGACATGAAGGGCAGAGTTTCAGTGGTCACAGGTCCTGATATCTTTATGTTTAGGTGAGAGCTGGGAAATAAGCCTTGGGAAGCAGGCTTTGATATTTAAATGCCTAGCAGAGTTAGGGCAAAAAAATCATATTCAAATGCTTTTGCGGATCCAACATATAGAGCTTTGAAGGTATAAATGAAGCACATGTGACAACCATGCTTGGCAATTAGTTATGCTCTTGAGAACCTGTTGGGTTCATACAATAAAAAAAAAGCATACAATAAAAAGATCTATAATATTCTACAGATTATAGGGATTTTATATATCACTTATGTATCTTTGGGATAAGGTTTTAGGCTATGCAATCAAAACCCGTGAGCATGAGGAAAACCAGTGGTCATCCTGTGTCCTTTCCACAATACCATTCTGCCAAGCATAAATTGGGCAGGCATTTTAATTTATTTACTGCCATTTCTCAGCTACAAACATTTTGGTTTAAAACCCTCAAACCTTGCCATAGCATCACCAATACTGAAAACAGCAAATATTTTGCAAGCTGAACAGCATCTGGATTGTTCAACAGCTAAATGATACTAGCAGAAATTAAAACTTGGTGAAGTGACCTTTGAAGGATAACACTTCTCCTTTTAATATTTGTTGTTAACTCAGAGGCTTCAGGTTAATTATTTTGCTTCCAGCATATGAATCAACAGTTTGACTTTGCTAGATGCACAGTTCTGTACTTCTGAATCCTAAAAGCATATTGTTTATACAACATAATCAGCAAATGAAAATTATCTTGTTCACAGATGATCTGGTTCCCACAAAATATCCACACCCTTCCTTGTTCATGAATTATGTATGTCTGAAGCCTTTACCAGAAACTTGGTTGGGCTGTGTAAAATAATTTTCTGGAGTGTGTGTTTTATTTTGAATGAAGCAAGCAGGCAAGAGGCCAGTAGGATTAAAATGGATTCTTTATTTAAAACAACTCACAAAATACAGCAGCTCCTACCATTTTGTTAGTGTCACCTATTTCTTTCCAGATCGCTTTTCCAGGCTTTGACCAGTGCTCTCAAGTACACTCTGCATCTCTCAGGGCACATAAGAGGGTGGTCAGGGCTAGTCGCCACTGGAGAGCCGGTGGACGTGAGAACAAGGAGACTCTTATTGGAGCCTCAGCTGCCAAGTCACTGGGTCCATTATCCCAACCCTAGCACGAGGAAGGGACATCCATCTTGGTGCTCACTCAGCTTAAGGGAAATAATTCCTCCAGCTATAATTTGGAAATACTGTGAAGCTTTAATTCTCTGAAATCATAACAAAGCACTTTCAGATTCCCTGATGAAAAAGGGAATGCTCTGTATCTATCTAATATTATGTTGCATTCAAAGCTCTCTGAATTTATTTGGACAGGATTAACAGAAGTATATTGAATACAGGCAAAATTATAAATTAACTACATCCACAAGAGCCAGGATAACACGAGGTACTCTGGCAGTGCCAAGAACTGTCCTGCTTGACCAAGGACAATGCAGTGACCTTCTCCACTGGAGCAAAATCTACCTGAGTGATCTCTTTTAAGTCACTGCGACGTTTTTCTCCTTGTTGAATTTGATACAAAATTACTGATAAACCATACAAACCTGAAACTGGAGATACCGACCTCTTTTGCTGAGGAAGAAGTATCCTGACAGCAACAAACATACTACCTCTAGTGTCAGGAAAGATACCAGAGTATTGTAAAAAAATATTTCTTGGTGCAATTAAACTAAAAGCTGTCAAATCATTTAGCAATGACCTCTGACAGGAGAAATCAAACGTCTTAGACTCCTGACACAATTACTGTTTCTATGTCAGTTGTCTTCCGCTGTCAGACCTGGAGAGCCCTGGTTCCTGCCCTATGCCTGTGTCAGCAGAGCTGAAGTGTTTCTGAGTTCCAGCAACAGCTACCCCTAAAGGCACATGAAAGTATTTGCTCTTATCCACTGCTCTTGGGTCCTCATCATACAGGAATCCCTTCCAAGGCAACTGCCCTGAAAGAATAGATCATCCTTTTGCTATCTGACCTCCAGAGAGCCAAGAAATGGCCTCTCCCACAATGAAAAATCTTCCCTGCCTGATGATACCCTCATTACAAATGTGGCCTTGCCACCTCTTTAATCACCACTCCTTCTTTCTTGTTTTGTCTTTCCTTGTTCACTGCTTATTAATTTGCTCAGCTCAAGAACTTCGAGTTTTACAGGTTGTCAACACCACAGGCACTACTCCTTGCAGAGCACCCTGAGCTGTGGGAATAACTGCTGGCCCCATGCCAGCCCCTCTCCCAGAATTGCCTCTTCCCTATACCACATTTCACAGCTGAGGCCAGGATGGACAGAGGTGAGCACTTCTAGGCTAGGACAAATGATACTGAAAACGAGGGAGAAAAAGGGTAAAAAAAGCACAAGAGCCCTGTAGGTGCAATTGGCAGCTGTGCGGTTAAGAGGACTTGGAGGGCTCCAGAAAGAAAGAATTTCTCTGTGCACTTTCCATGATTTGTTTTGAAAAGATGCTAGGCAGAACTCTTCAGAGCTAAGTGCAAGTCATAAGCATGATGGAGACATCTTTAAAACTGGCCAGCTACCAATGGGCTTTTACAGGGCCAAAGCGATAAGGCTGGTAGAAGATTATCTTCTTTGTTGTAGTGAAATCACGCAGTCCTAGTTAGTATAGTTGTATAGGTATTTATCCAAGAACATATGCTAAAGAGATACCTATATCACTGAGACAAGAGCAACCACCATAATTTCTATGAGAAGGCTGATATTCCAGCACTAAGTAAAAAAAATATTCTTGATGTTTTTAAATCACCTCTGGGCAGGATATCCAGTCAGACATTGCCACAGTCCAATTAACCAGATAAGAGGAGGGGCAAGACTCAAAAATAAACAATTCTCCTCCCTTCCCTTGCCTGAAAATAAAAAATAATTAGAGTAAGATTATATATTTGTTATCATGTCTATTAATAATCAGCCCAAGGATATGGAGAAGACACCTTTTGACAAAGCAGAAATTAGTAAGAAATAGCTTAGGAAGATCTGCTTAGAGTAGATTAGAATTGTTTCTGAAAAGGTTTCCCCTCCCCAGAAGATGCTTGGAGTTGCAGTATCATATTAAGGTAAAATACTACAAAGGCTGCCAAAAAAGCATCAGAAAGAAATTAATGTAACAGGAAAAACTGAGGCAAGATGGTGTTTCAAAGATTACAGGCTTAATGTTCAGAATTTCTCTGGTCCAGCTTTTGTACTATTAGCAAAAGATCCAGAGTTAAAATAAAATACATGTATTCTATTTCTAATTTCTGATACTACTGAATAGTTTATTAAAATTTATTTCCTACATGTGGTACTTTCTTTGGCTTATAAGGCAACCAACAATGAGAGATCCACTGTATTACAATGTCTTGGTTTGAATGACAGGTGTCTTCCAAGAAAGGCAGGAGCCTCTTTTTAAAATGGAGAACATAAACCCTCTCCGTCCAAATTATTATAATTTTGAAATTAAGGGGGCACTCAGGCAAAGATATGGAATAACAGTTCTTTACTAGGAAAATTAAAATAGAAATACAGTATTACAGAGAACTAACCCAAAAATGCTGAGTCAGAATACACCTGACACCCTATCAGTCAGGGTGTTGGTAGCAGTCTGATTAAATGGTGGCTGCAGTCCTCCTAGATGACAGATATGTTTCAGTTGAAGCAATGGTCCTGTAGAAGGCTGCAGTTTTCCTCCGAAGGTCCAATGATGATATGGAAAGGTCCGGTTTTTTTCCTCTGGAATCCAGTGGAAAAAGGCTGCCTCTGTGTTCCAGATCTCAGTTTTTATCTATGTAGGAAAGGCTCGGCTCCTCCCCCTGGCTGGAGCATTTCCCAATGGGATGATGTAATTTTATCAGTTATTCAGTGGGACTCAATGGCCCATTAACAGACAATATCTTCCTGGAGGAAGGATGGGTTGTGGAAAAGATAAGGATGACTGCCCCACCTGATTTTAACAGATGGCCCATTAGCAGGGAATATCTCCCACAAAGATAAGGATCACTGCCCCACCTGTTTTCAAAAGGTGGTGATAGAATACATACTTTTGGTTACATCTTGTATTGCAAGCTAAGACATGGAAAAAAAAAAAAAAAGAAAAGAAAAAGCTATATTTTAGTGTCAAAAAGGGTAATGTCTCTGACTTCTATTTCTGATCTGACTGACTATGAAAACTATTTTCGTGTATAGGAAAGAAGGGTCATCTTGGAGCTTGTGGAAGTTAATTATATTTCAAATCAGAGGGGAGAATGAAAGGATTATTTCTGAAAATGAGTAAACACAAAAAATACAAAGGTATTAAAAATTATCATCTAGCCACTAGAGTGGCAGGAGTCAGTAGTGTTCTGTGCTTCAAACGTGAGAATTGGAGCCAGGGAGAATAGGGGAAGAGTAGGGAAATACTTCTTTTGGTGGCAAATTCCATTTTGCACATATATAAATATCCCCAGACAGATGCAGAAAATATGAAGAAGATCTGCCCAAGAAGACAAACAGTAAGATATGCTGATGAGTTTATGTATTTTCCTGGTGTAGTTCCATTGCTGCATATCCTGTTTCCTCCTGGTCATATAAGTATGTAAAAAACCAAAACAAACAAAGCAAAATTCACTAGTGCCTTTTGTAGTCTGAAGTCAAAAGAGAGGAAACAGAGAAAAACAATGCTGCTTTGTTGGGGGTTGAATAATTTTTTTTCTTTTCCTTTCTGTGGAATTTTTTCCCATTGTTATGCTATGGACTTATGGCTACAACTTAGTAAGAGTTGTCTCTTGCAGGAGAGTGAGGGGAGGAGGGATGGACAAAGGGAACCAGAAAAAGGAAGAGGGGTGGGTGCCTGGGGGAGATCTCTTGCGGGCTAGCATGTGGAGTGAAGAAAAGACAGCCGAGGCTCTGGGTCTGGAATCTCTCCCGTGCGGACTTCTATGCTGGAGACCGCATTCCCTGCTGTTTGGACCTCAGCCTGCTGCCTTCCCATCTTATCCTACTGTTTCCTGCTGAGCAGCACAGCTTACACCGTGAGGAGGAGTGCCCCGCCCCCCACCATCCCTCTCACCCCTGAGCCGCCACCACCATCACCCCAGCCCTCTTCAGCTGCGCGGGACCGGCTCTGCCCATAGCACTGGTGACTGAGCTCAGGGAAAAGGAGCCTGTGGCCAAAAGGGACTAAAATTGAGCTGTACTGTTCTGTTTTGTTGTCAATTTCTAAAGTTGTTGTTGTATTCTGCTGTTTGCCTGGTTAGATATAGTAGTAAAGAACTGTTATTCCTATCCCCATATCTTCTTCCTGAAAGCGTCTGATTTCAAATTATAGTGATTGGAAAGGAGGGGGTTGCGGTCTCCATCTTGGGAAAAAGGGTTCTTGCCTTTCCTTAGCAAATACCTGTCTCTCAAATCGAGACAGATTTTGGAGCCCAGATCATGGGACATTGCCTGAGGGCATTG
>VXBI01006026.1:40495-50792 GCA_013397375.1 Toxostoma redivivum | reverse complement strand
CTGATTGAAAAGGAGCGGGTTACAAGAAAAAAAAGAGGGGTCTTGGCTCTCCTTGGCAAATACCTGTCTCAAACCAAGACACAGTCTCAAGACGGAAAATGACTGGATGACCACGCAAACACTCTGCTCTCCTGCCTCTGTCACATGTGGATGAGTCACATTGCTGAGGTTACCCACATGCCTCTGTTTTTCTCTTTGCCACTACCATACATCCACTGTAGTTTAAAGGGACCCATTACTTCACAGGTACAACCATCTGACTGTGAACAAGTAATAAGGGCAGGCACTAGGAGATTTGGACCTATTAATTTTACTGACTTAAGCACAGACAAAACAGGGCTTGACCTTTATAGAGGTTCCTAATATCTTTCCTTCTAAACTTTATTGCAAAAAAATTACAATGAAAAAGGTTAGGCAAAATTTTCTGTGGTGTCTGACTGGATTCACACTCACATTTCCCTGGAGGAGTAGATGTGTCTACCTAGAGGCAAATCTGATGTTTCTGCTGGAGAAAGACTTGACCACATCTTAAGTATTTGCTAAAATATCAGGTTTACATTCAGAAAAGCAATTGTTTCTATACTCTGATGTTTACCCTTGTAGACAACTTCAGTCTAGAAGAAAATTTTTGGGGGATCTCCTATATTAATTTTTTTTCAGGAGTCAGTTTGTTTTATTCCACAGTAACATACTGTACTTACATACTAACAGGACAAAAATAGATTGAAGGAAAAATAGAGCAATCATCCTTTAAACTCATTAGAATGAAGCAGTGAACATTTTTAGTGTGATCTCTGTTGACCCAAATCCATAAAATCTCCATCTTATTAAACTAAAAATAATTCATGCATGGTTTTCCTCATAGAATGCCTGTTTTCATCTCATACCAGCAGGGACTAAGCTACTGGGGTTTGAAAACTTATTTGTTTGTAGAAAGTTACTTTCATATCTGAATGATGACAATGCTGATACATGTGAAACAAACCTTGCATTTGTAGCAAATGGCAGTACCAATGACAGCCCCCTGTCCCATCAACAACCTCAAGTCCTACAAGAAACAGAGAATTTTATTGGATGTAAGATATCAAAATTCTTACTTTTTTTTCAGAATTTCCCCAAAATACAGAGTATTCTGCAGTACCTATATTTAACTGAGCACATCAGGAAACTGTTATTTGAAGAAACCTTAGATTGTTAGGTCTTCAGATACCGCTTCTTATATAGCTGACTTTTCCTAGGTTTTGGAAGAGCATTCTACTGTGAAAGGTTGTAGGAGGAGAAAATCAGACCACAGTTAAATTAAGAACTACAGTCCCTACTGTCAGGAAATATTCATACCTTCAAAAAGTGATGATGGTTGTACTTAAAGAAAGATGTAGAAAATGTGGGAAATGAGTAATTAATAATGAAATTGTATAGTTGTAGAATGGTTTGGGTTGGAACAGACCTCAAAGATCATCCAGATCTAGCCCCCCTGACACAGGTAGGGACACCTTACACTGGAACAGATTGCTCAGACCCACATCCAGCCCAGTCTTGAACACCTCCAGGGCTGGAATCTACAATCTCTCTGGGCGTAAACTCTTTCAGTGCCTCACCATCCTCACAGTAAAGAATTTTTTTCTATGGTTTTATCAAAACCTGTTCTCCTTCAGCTTAAGGCCATATTGCCATGCCTTATCAGTACATGCTCTTGTGAAAAGTCCTTTTCCAGCCAACAAGGAATGTTGACATTTTTCAGGTACTGAAATGTGCTATAAGGTTTCCTCAGCACCTTCTCTTCCCCGGTCTGAAAACCTCCAACTCTCTCATTTTGTCTTCACAGAAGACAATCTTAAACGTATTTCACTATTTGTAATATTAAAGGAATGGTGAATTCAGCTTTACCGGGCAAGCACGTTTTCATTGACTTGGAATATTTCCTGAAACTTCTATATTGCCAATAACTTTCTTTCTAGAAGTTACATAGTAATTGGTGGAAAATGGATTAGTGTTATAAACTGGAAATGTCATATCTCTAATTTTCATTTGTCTACACGATTTAATTTATCATCTTCTGATAATTTCTAAGAATGCATAAGTATTTGGCTCTCACAAACCTTTCTGAATACCTATTCAGGTTTTCTTTTCTTTTTGGCTTCAGATTTATACTCTGTTTTCATAAGCCATATGCTGTCATCTACAGCTGAAGCATTTAAAAAAATAGTTAAAGAGCAAGAGGCTAATATTTAAATTTATTTTTTTTTGTTTCTAAACACAGTGCAGTCATTAGGGAAAACAATAAGGAAATGGGGAAAAAAGCCAGACAAGCGAGTTAGGGAAAAAGAAAAATTTTTGATTAAGAAAAATGCTGAATTAATGTCTGGTCTTTTTTATTCAATCAGAAGTCTTCTTATCTGCAATGTAGGTGCTAAAATGGTCCTAACTTTCCCATTGTTTCTCTGTGCAGTATTAACAGTGGTTTGTTGTCTGGAGGTTACACAAAGGCATTAATTAGCTGAACTAAGTAATCACTTTTTTTTAAACTCCAAAAAGCCTAGAACAATTAATTTCTATTTAATTGCCATGCATAGTTCTTTTAGAGTTTGCTAATAATGAATACCTTTTCTCACTGAAGTGGCATTGATCACAAATTTACGCTGTTGCCTAACTGATTCAAAATTACAAATGTCACAGACCAGACTTTCAGAGCCATTGCTTTTGCATACGTATAGCAAAATCAATTTAAAAGGCAATCCATACTACACATGTACATAAGTAGTTATTAACACAGTATTATAAAGAAGTCAATCCCTCCAAGAAGATTTACTTCAGTTGAGTAGAGGTATGCAATTTATTTCATTAACTTAAAAGAAGTGCACTGTCTTCTTTCCCTTTTTACTCCCATATTACTGCTTTCCTAATCCTGGTTCACAATCATTGCAGTGAATGTCATGAAGGCTAATCGATCCATTTCAGTTTAGGAAAAAATGCCCCCAATTGATGTTTTAGCTGTCCTTTTAACAATGTTAAATGGCTGGAAACTGTTGAAGTGAAAGATTTTTACTGCTTGCTGCAAGTGAATAGTGTAAACAGTATTGATCTGCCATGAGGCCTTTACAGTAGAGAAACATTCAGTACATTATTTAAAGGATAAATATCTATTTGATTTATTCCTAGCTTTTATCTGGAAATTTATAAGGTAGCTTTTCCTTCCTTTGCTAAGCTTTCTTTAAAAATAAAAATGGCATTCAGGCCTCTGTTTTAGATGGACTTGCTCCTGTTACCATCAGTAAAAGCTGAAATCCTCTCAGGAAGAAAAGGAAATAAAGCAGTGGTGGGAGATTTGATGCTCCTATAATGAAAGTGGGAGCTGAGCATCAAGAAGAGGAAGTGAGAAATTATTCATATCTTCCAAGCTGTAGCCAGATGCCAGAAGGCAAACCTGGAGATTCCAGAAGGCATAACCAATCTTCAAATCTGCTACAGGTTTAGTTTTGATAATATTCATCAAAAAACTCTGAAAGTGACAACCCTGAGATCACGAACTTGGAAAAATGAGAGCTACAGGAACCCCAGAGACTACAGTTGTGACATGGGAAAAAAACAACATGCCTGATTTTTCCAATATGGTATGAAGGACATTCTTTCATTACTTGTTCAATGCTTTCTGGAGAAAGGAGGGAGTTTGTTGCTTTCAACACAGTGCATTTAATTCCTTTGTAAATAAATTGATACAAACAGAAAGGCAGAAAGTGCTGTTAGTGATTGTATGGTTAGTTTATAGTATTTTATGCTTTTATTTGTGTTGCATGCCTATGTACTCTTTCACAGCACTCATTCATAGAGTCAGCCCATCAGATATCCTTTTCCTACCAGTTTGCACTGGTGGACTGCATAGCAAAGTGCTTTGAACTCCCTCAGAGAGACACACAATGATCAGATCTAACTTTAGCTGGTGTGACAGAAAAAAAACCAAAGGAAGGCTTATTTCTCCTCTCAGAGCAAGCCAAAGTGCATCTTAACTCACCTGCTGCAGAAGACCAGATCTGTACAAGATTTCAGTGTAAACTGACAGTAGGAGAGATGAATTAGCATAAGTGACTGTTTCACTTGCGGAGATTAAATAGCCTTTTACTGCAGATGTTTATCAAGGAAAATGCTCCCTAGTGGAAGACTATAAACAGTTAAGATGGATTTGATGAGAATTTTAATTGCTGTTATGCAATTGGTAATGGAAAGGTTTTATTAAGCACCACACCAAAACCAATTGATGTTTTTGAGCAAAAAAAAGAACTTGGTAGTTCAGTGTTTGGATATATTAGTATTTTAGGCAGGAAGGAAGTGCCTTCCTAATTTTTGTTCACATTCCTTCTGTCTGACTTTTAAGAACAATTTCCTAAAGACTGCTAAGTCACATTTCAGTGAGATAAGAGCAACCACTTAAAAGCAAAAGCACCTGACCCCATCATCCTTTTTTTCTGAATGCAGCTGAAAAATTGCAGTGTGGACCTTTACTTTTCTCCTCTTCTTCCTCTTCAGGAGCAACTAAGTAGTTTGAGTACTCCTTTCAGGAAGAATTCAAATAGATTAATTTTTTCACATGATGGTAATTTGCTTTGCACAGGAAACACCTAAGGGCAATGCTGTAGAATGTTATAGGGTTTTTTCCCAAATCTTCCACTAGGAACTGTTCCATTTTGCATGAAACTATTAAATATTCACCACCTCTCTCATCAGAAGGATAGAGGGAGAGGACATAGCTGCATAACATAATGGCTGGCTCTGAGACATGGCTTTCTTGCTCCAATGGATACTTCAATTCCCTGCTCCAGTTAGTTCATGAGCTGGGACCCATGTCTTCTTCTTCCCAAATGAATGCAGTAGCAGACTATCGCATCACGCTTAACTTCTCCTCTAGAATAATTATTTACTGGACCTTGCAAAGTGCAATAACATTTGGTTAGTAGAGCACTCACAGCAGAAATACATATTCAGTGCTTCATTCTTGCCTGCTTGTCTCTCTGAAGCCAAATAAAGAATCCTGCTGTCCTACTTGGCCAAAGAGAAAAGGACAGTACACCCTTCACCAGACCTAGAATGCCTTTGTCTGAATGCAGTGATGTATGCTCCACATATTTGGGTTAAGTAACATGTATGAGGACATGGGTATAATTTCTGTATAAAAGACGACTGTAAATGCTCAGCACTGCCATTAGGTATGAATGTCCCACAGTCACTGGAGCACCTAAAGGGTGTAAAATCTATTGGGGTGCAGCTGCATCTGGGTAGGGCTTTTAACTGAAAGAAAACTCCAGAAGAGATAGCATACATTAGAAAAACTTCTTCAACAGATTATGAGATAGACACTATGTTTATTGAGATTACACCATGATTTCTTTTTTGAGGGAGAAAAAAGAATCACAGTTTTAACAATGAAAACATATTGAAACCAAACAAACAATTTGGTGATGCTTCTAAGGTGGACGCTTTCTTGGTAGGCAGCACTAATTGCTGCAATAGCTTTTAGGTGTTCTAATGCACTCAAGTGAATTATGCACCACACTGCTTCTGAATGACACAGCCATTTCTGACTCCATTAATATGGAAGATTTCAGCCAAATGCTTTTAAACGATAGCTTCTCTTTATTTGTAATTTCAGACTCTATTGATTTCCTTCTGTTCCCTTCATTATGATTTCAATTGATTACCTTGGCAACTGCAATAACAATGATTGCACTTGACACTGTCTGAGACTCTCGAGATGGTATTTGAATAGGAATGGTATAATTTGGGGGAAAATGGCTACAAGAACCTGCCATTAATGTTACACTTACACTTTACTTTTATTGACTTCCCTCTCTTTCTAACAGGCCCTTGTCAGGGACCCTTGCAAATATTGGTTAGGATTTCAGTGACTCCTTGAAGTAAAAGATTCTTATGAACAGAGAACACTTTTTGTGCTGGGTGTTTTTTTCAGCACTGTGACAGTTCAGAGAAACATCCCACCCTAGATGAGATTTTTGCTCCCTTGCCAGAAAAGCTACCAGTTTTTATAAACAATGTTCCTGGCCAAGGGCTTTCTTTTACTAACTGTATTATGTCCTTGCACACAGAAGAATTTCAAGTACGAAGGCATTACTTTGGATTAAAAGTTAATATGGATTTATTCAGTTTCATTGCATCTTACGTCATATAGATGAGAAATTCCACATATCTTTCTCAGGGGAAAAGTGTTGGTTTATATTATGTAGCATTTCAGTTCTTCAGTTTGCACTTTAGCTTTATTCAAGAACTGTCCACAATGTATGTACCAGTATCCTACCTCTGGAAAAAATACTGTACTGGATGTCTCTTTTCGTGTTCAAGGTATGTCAGAACTGTATTTATGTCAGAGGAAATATTGCAGATAAGAGGTTAAAGCAAAAGAGAGACATCCTTCTCTGAAGATTACAAAGGAAATTCGCATTTATGAATACAATTTTAGAAAGAAATAACTTCAGTTTCCTGTTTGTCACTGTGTCCATGACCTTTCATTTTGATTTTATTCCACGTCGCCTACAATATCTTCTGATTAAATCTACCTTCTACAAATGTCAGTCTTTTGGTACTTTATATAATAATAGTATTTCCACTTCTAAACCTACCTTTTCAATTAAAAAAAAAAAAAAGAAAAAAAGAAGAACAAAGAAAGGACACACCAAAAAACAATGGAACCTTTTCCTTAAAACCTAGGGAAATGATGTAATATATAGCCAAGGAGCAATTTTATCAATCTGCCTTTCTGTTATCAGTTGTTCAGTTGCAATGAAGAGCAATGCTCTTTTTCCCCGGCCACTCCACTATAGGGAAGGTGAATAATTACAATTAGTGACTACTGATAGTTGAAGTCATAGGTTAGGAGAGGAGCACTGGTAGTCGGACATGATAATTTTCTTCAACCTGATAGCACCCTTCTGCAATCTGACCAACAGACTCAAGTGGTATGAGAGTCAAGAAAAGGTAATTGTAGAGTAATGAATATTGCATGCTGTCACTATAGTTTCTACTGAGAATATTTATCCATAATTATCCATATCAAAAATGGAAGTGAACTTTTCCTTTTATCCATTGCCCTGATACGCTTGGTGAAGTAAAAAAACTCTTGGGTAGCTCAACTCAGTCTTTGATCAGACTTTATAGACATGAACTTCAACTGTGCAGAAATTTTTAAAAGTGATTCAGCCTTTTTCTTTATCTCTGGTGTCATTCAGGGCAATGCAAATGTTACCCTTACTTACATGGAAACAGCCTTAGAAACTATGCTAAAGGAGTTTCTGAAAATTTCTGATTCAATCTCATAAAACAAGTCCAAGTAGAAAATGAGCAGCAGCCTAGTATTGGTCTATATAGTTGTTTTACATAAATCATGAAGAAATATAAGAAGTTCATTTTCATAAAATTCCACCTTGTCTCCCAACCAATAGCTAGATGCTACAGCCAAGTCAGGAAAACTGGCAGCATCAGTAACTGGAAAGGGAAACTTGAAAATAAGGTAAGTTTTTTTGGAGGACAATAAGAAAGTATAGTTCAATAGAATATTGTACAAAGTGATATGGTCACCCAATAGGGAAACCCATTTGAGAAAATGGATACATTACCCAGACATCCTATTTATGTAATTTATTCACTTAGGAATCCTAGAAGAGTTCTCATCCACACAGCTTGAGATTTGGTATAGGGTTGATCAGAATAATTGTTTTCTAAATAGAAGAGGGGGATATCTAGCTGAAAACTTGTAAGATGCTTGGGAGGAGAAAGAGACATAGATTAAGAAGAAAAGAGAGTGTGAGAGAATTTTGTGGTAACTGCTTGCACTTGCAGATGTGTCATCTCATTGTCGCTGTCAAGTAAAGAATGGAAAGGAAACCGTTGAGGTGCTATAATGAAATTGTGTTAGTATAGGCCAAAAGCAATTAAACTGTGGTAATAACTACTGAGAGTAATTCAAGCCTAAACTATATATAAAAAAAGAATATTAATTTATATTAGTATTAATCTATTTGGCTGTATTCAAGTTCTTTTAAGTTCACATAATCATACTTGTTTTGAATGGTTCTCATTGTTATGCTGCCAGAGAAGAACCCTTAGTTTTCACTTCACTGCTGACCAAGAAATACTGAGATAGCTGAATTTGAACCACCTCTTCAAATGTAGGCAATGCTGACTTAACAGTTTATCAGCAGCCATTGCAGCAATTTGTTTATGTTACATCTTTTAGATACTGTTGTGGTGTGCAGGAGACTGCTCCTTTAAGGGCATCTGGCCATGAGCCCTTTTCTGGGGACAAACTAGATAATAAGGAAAGGAGGAAACTTTAAACAAGAAACTTCAGAGACACAAACCTGATTAACATAGGCAACAGTGAGAGACATCAAGTCTGTCCATTCAAGTAACTGATGAGGACATGTAAGAGTACAAGAATGCTCAAACACAATTTTCTGATCATGGATGTGGTTAGTTGGGAAATGGTGAAAAAAAGGGAAGCCAGAAAAAAAATATACAGACACTCTTATCTAACAAACCAAAAATGGAGACGATGACAAGAGACAACCTCACCAATCACATCAACTGATGGTCTAGCAGGAAACTGCAGACATGCTTTGCAGGAAGATCAGCCTGGATTTTGCACCTGATATCACAAACCAGGAGAGATCCTGGAGTCTGGGCTGGGAGAGGTATACAAACCCATGAAAGGATGTGCAAAGGAAGAAGAATCACCTGGGCAAACAATAGGAGGCAGGCAGAAAAGAGTCATAAAAGGGGCTGGTCACTCTTTTTAAACAGGATAAGCCTGTACTCATTTCTGGTAAAGCCCTGCACCTGATCATCACTGTCTTTTCTATCTTCTTGTGTTTTTTGCTAAATATTTTCTTAATTATCTCTGCAAAATCTCACTCTTCAATCTCTGCATATGTGTGCTGCAAGGACTAAGTGCTAGCTACAGGCAGGACCTGTGTGTTTGAGTAAAATCTGGGACCATTCAAAGGAGTCAGGCTGAAGCTGTAGGAACTCTGACCTGTGGGGCCAGCTACTGGAGTAAGTGGTGTCATGATACCAGAGACTGGAGTGAGTTGGAGACTTTAACTCTGTTCACCGGAGCAGGAGTGGTATGCACCCTAAAAAGCACCTGTGGAGGAATCAATATGACCAGAGTTGATTGAGATGCCCGGTGCTGGCAGCTGAGACTGCTGGTCACAGCCCACGGGTCTTGTGACAGCTGATGAGTGTCAAGGGGCAGTATCTTCCCTGAACCCAGTGAACACGTGGGAGGGATGTGTGTGTGGGTGTATTCACTAGCAAACATCAGGCTGCACTAGCTAGTCAGAGGGATTTGTGAGTGTAGGGGTGTCTGTGGAGCAAAGTGAATGCCATGTGTTTCCTAGAGAGCACTGAGCTGAACCAGCCAGAGGGCAAGGGGCCATAAAGTGGGTCCAGGATACAGGCAGAGTCAATGGATGAACAGAGGGGATGTGATGACAATTGAAGGACCTGCAAATGTGTATGTGCTTGTAAACTTGGAGAGTATCTTGTGTGCATTGCACTAGTGACATCCTGCCTCTTCTGGCCCAAGAGTAGGAGAGGACTCCCCTCTCTGTGTTTGTGTTTTATGTGATTCCTTTCTTTGGGTGATGTTGAAGGCATTGTCTTGCCTGTGGCAGCCAGTTTGACCAGCCATTTCAGTATTCTGTATGTGCCTCCTCTGAGGCACATGCCCATGCTCATGTTTACATGTGTTCCTGGGATATGTGCTCAGCTTCACCTCTGGCTGAACCAGCAAATGGGACAGCAGCAGATGCATCCCTAGGGCTGGACAGAGACCCCATGTTCATGGGCACACCTGTCTGGGCTTCTTCAGGCCAGCAGGGAGAAGTCCTTGGCAAGTGCAGCTGGAGGAGATGGGCACTCTCTTAATAACCCTTAAAAGCTAGTACAAGACCTACAGACACTTTCAAAATTCTCCAGCTCTGTTCATTAACCTACAAGAATCTTGGTGCCTAAGGGTGCTGGGTTTGCAATGTGGTTGCTAAACACTTTCAAAGTGTCTGTATTGTATTTCAAGTGCTGTAAGTAACACTCTCCAAGTGCTGTATGGGTTATAATTATGTCAATATTTGGCATTGATCAATTTCATTTATTGCCAGCCAAGCAAGGACTAATTCATCCAGCTTCCCAGGTAGCATCTTGTTGGGGGTTGAATAATTTCTTTTCTTTTCTGTGGAATTTTTCCCTATTCTTATGCTAATCACTCCAGGCTACAAGTTAGTTGCCTCTCACC
>VXBI01006026.1:0-33532 GCA_013397375.1 Toxostoma redivivum | reverse complement strand
TTTTTTTTTTTTTTTGTTAAGAATTTACGTGCTCTTTGGCAGAAGCAGAAAACACTTTCCAGGTATTAGCCTGCCAAGGCAAATCATAAATTCTACTTAAAGGAAAACCCATTACTGAGCTTCAATCATTTATTGCATAATGAATGTATATTTCAGATACAGTGAAACATTTATAAGGTTACTGAAAGTATAGCAATTAATAAAGCATAGGTGAGGGCAAACAGCAGTGAATTTGTGATTTACGAGTTTACTGGTGATATATTGTATAGGCTATTAAACATAGTTTAAATATACTACTTTGTCCCATCCTCTCCCCCTTCAAAGCCCCAGACTCGTATTACATCATTACTGGAAGTAACTAAATACACTTGTGATGAATCATTCGTTAACAGAACACTTAATTTACTATTAAAAAAAAAGAAAGCTGTCTTTTTCTGATTAAGATAATAGCAAAAATTAATCTGGCACATCATAAAGGTCAGATTACACATCTCAAGTGGTCTTTTTTGGTTGCAGTTACGATCACATTCTTTCTCCAAGCTGAGAAATGTCTGTTCATATTTCATACACATTCACTGTATGGAAGTAGTCAGATCTGCTGTGCTATAATTTTCAAGTTCTGAAATTAGGTAAGATTGGAAATGCTCCCATCCTCCATTTCTTTTTCTAGTAATTAATGTGTTTTGGGCTCATGAATGTGGTTTGTGATTCTGTATGAGAACATTGGAATAAATAATTATCAAATTAATCAAAATAATTATTGTACTGAGTAAGAGTATAAAAATCTGGTTTTGCTGAATGAAAAAAGTATGCATGATCAAATACTTCTAATAAAGACGATATATGAAATATATTGAATATCCACATATCTACTGGGAGTTTCTATACATTTAAGAAACTGCGATGATAGAAATTGAATGCAGGGACCATTTTATTTAAAATGCACAAATAAAATTTGACACCCGATTACAAAAGCAGAGTTCAATGATTGACAGCTTGTCACCACGAAAGTTAAACTCAGAACAAACTTACACAACACAAGAAAACATTGCAGCTGCTGGGATAAAGCCTACCTGAGGGCTCAGGCAAAAGAGATTTTGACAAAATTTGCCCATTTCTAACTGATTAGACCATTGAAATATGAGCTGAAAAACAAAGAAGCAACAGGAAAAAAGTTGTCATATAACCAATGCAAGCTTCACAGTTGTGTAAGATATCTGGCACAGGGGAACAGCAGTGCCAGTCACTGCTGAGACAGCTGCCAACTGACCTCAGATGAGGAGTCATAGACTGGCCCAGAGCCAGGTCCTCAGTGCATGCTGGATATCTGACATGCAACATAACAGCAAAACCAGAAGTTCCTCTGTTAGAGACACATGTCAAGAGAAGTCCAACACTGCAGTGAGGCAAAGCCTGCATTGCAGCCATGGTGTGTGGATGTCACTTGTCCAGCAGTTGGCTCGAGTGTCTTGGGCCTGTCATGGTAGACTGTGCTGGTCTGTGGGGCAGTGGCTGGTTCATATGAGTGTGAAGTGAGTGTGTCTTACAACAAAAATCTTAGAAGAGGAATTGAAATCCACTCACTGTACCTGTTGTGCTTCGGAAATTCATGTCTGATTGTGTGTCACTAAGCAATATTGTTTTGCTGATGCAGATATACCACCAACTTGCTCTGTGACAGATTTCATAAAAGCATTACCTACATGCTCTAGAAGAAAATATGTGATATTTCTCCATGTGGTAGAAGAAAATCTGTGTTTAAAAAGGAGCAGATTTTTTTTTTTAAAAGAAGCATTTTTCATTGATTAGAAGCAGATTTATTGCGGTACATACAAAAAATGTCTGAGAGCACTATAGACAAAAAGTGTTTGTCCTTTTTTTGCACAAAAAGAAAATAAATGTAGTACAAATACAGCTGCATATGAAACCACCTGAAAGTAGCTTCTAAGTTTAATTGTGATGTGAATCATTCTATTGTGCGCAGGTCTTTAGGAGAACCATTGCAAGTCAAGTCATTGTGGTCAAACATTCCCTAAGTACAAGCAGAGGACAGTAACCTCTAAGAACTTATCCTTGTTCCAAGAAGAAATTGAATATGTGTTCTGTAACAGATGGGGAAAATCATCACAATCTTGTTTGTATACCTACCCTATGAAAAAAAAGGACCATCTTCAGCCTTGCTGTAATGGCTAACTTAAAAAGGTCATTTCAGTTCTTTACACTACTGTCCACTAAATGGTGTGAGAGAGGAAAGATGATGAAGTCCAATTATGACTAAAAGCAGGAAGTAATACATAAAAGTTCACTAGAATTGCACAACTGACACATGAGAGAGTATAGCAGATGGTGAACAAAAACCCTCTTCACACAATATTTTGAGTTTGAATGTAATTGCTGGAAATCTAGCCAATACAACTGTTTATCAAACATGTGCAGTGACTGTAAGAGAAGATAAGTGTGATAATTATGAATGTGCTTGTTTGTGATACTTCAAACGAGGACCAGATCATTGAGATTTCGCCAAGAATCACTGCCGCACAACACTGTTCAGCATCAGGCCTTCTTTCGTATAAGGAAAAGCAAGCATCTGGGAAATTTCACTTTAAGTGTACTTTCTATATGCAGAGAACAGAAGCAAACACTTATTTCACACTGTGGTGTTTGGCTTATAAGCAATTCTTGGTGTGCCAGTAGTAACAAGCATAAATGTAGAGTCAATATTGTAAAGCAGGAAGAAGTGAATGCTGACATGTTTACAGCATACCAGACTGTATTTGAAGGATTTGGGTGTGTTCCAGGAAAACAAACCATAAAAATGAGCTCAAATGTTACACTAGTAGGAAAGTACTGGAGAAAGTAATTGTGACATTACAAAGCAAACTAGAAACACAGCTATGCTCCATTGGACAACTACAAGTTAGAGAGTTGCAGAAAACTGAAAGGGAACTGCTGATAGATGTGAAAGGACTCAGATAAAAATGTTTGGGTCCTTGTAAATCTAACTGTGCCTATCTTTGCATATTACTGGAGGGAAAAAAAAAAAAGCAGTAGAGAATAGAAAATTACTTACATGTTTATGCAGTCATAATGGCTTCAGTCATTCTATTGGCCAAAAAATCAGAAGCAGAAAAGAATCTGGAACTGTACACTTTTGACAATTTTTAAAGAATAATGTTGATTTTGTAATCAACAATTAATGCTTAGTGACATCATTCCAGCCTTTTACGGAGATGAATACAATCATTCATCACAATGTCAATACATGAGAAAGTACAGGAAGTACTAATACTTCTTTTTAAATATTTGAACACAAAGGGGATTTTGGCCTATTTCCTCGAATAGTGGATTCAAATTTCATATTGGACCAACTTCTAATAGTATAAACTATGTCTTCACTAGTATTTTACAAGTAGGCCACTTATTTCTCAGTACTTGTAATGAATATTCAATTCAGGTAGCCCAACCCTGTAAAAGAAAGGAAAATATAGTGTTGTGTTTGCCTCTAGCCAACTTCATCAGTATATCTATAAGAAAGAGATGAATGAATGTGTGAATTGGAAGTCACTTGGAGTCACTCTTAGAAACACTTTGACGAGCAATGCTTTACCACCAATATAGATACCAATACCACTACAGAAATGCCAAGTGAAAGCTGGATAAAAGCCATGAAAGTGTTCAAAGGCAGCAGATGTCTTTTTCAGAGCTTATTTGCATTATGGAAAAGACTTGAGCATGAAGTCGTATCATACAGAATGTTTGCATGAACAGTTGGGACACGTTTGGTATATTCTGTGTCACATTGACTGATCTGTGGTCTTTGTTTCCCCTTGATGTGTACCACTATGACAGAGAGCAAATACTAGCCAGGTGACACTTCAGCCACAATAAATACTAAAACGTTAGAGACACATCACAACTTAATATTTTCCCTTGATGATATTATAAACAGTTGCTTCAGTAGAGCTCCACACAAGAAAGATGTAGATGAGCTGGTAGGTTATCTTCCAGTATGCTTTCATAGACACGTTTTCCAGTGAGGACATACCTGTATTTTTCAAATGTGACATTTAACAGTGAATGAAAAACATAGAGACAGCAGGTCAGGAGCTGTTACTTAGCTCAAGAGAAACGAGCATGCAGATGTACACCAAAACACTATTCACTGTTCTCTCCCCATGCTTCTTTCTCCTTAACACTAAGAATGTCCTAGGTTTCTCCTTGAAGTTCTGTCACCACATCTTTTCTGTATTCTGTCATCATGTCTGACCCACATCAAACTGTACTCATGGTTGGCCCATATCAAAGTTTGTAGCATAAATAACCACTCTAGTTGCTTCATTCAAATGCTTAAGTCCATTAATAGTTTGGCATGTAATATTAAACAAAGCCATCACTAAATTCCTACTCTCCATTTCAGAGGTGACCTCAGATCATGGGTTTGCCCCAGTGTGTACAGAATTTTCAATAAGTCTTCATTACTTTCCTTTGCTATCAACTTCTCTCTACAGTCATGTCATGAAAATAATGCCTGTCTGTCAGGTTCATGATGTCATCTTCCAAGATTGTTCAGCTTAATAACATCACTTCACACTGTATCTCTCTGAATTTAAATTGTTATAAGGTAACAGTTTGGAAACATCTTTATAGAGCTGATATGCAAGAATGCAGAAGTTTCAGCAAGGATGAAGGGACAAAGTGCCTACATTGGTTTTAATAATCTCAGTGATGTATTTATTACTAAGTGTGTAGAGCAGAAATGAAACTTGATTTACTTATTATAATTTCCTGCATCAGTGTGGTTCTATTGAAAAGAAAATGTCTGATTTCCTAAATGAAGCTAGTTCTGCTCTTTCTCACTTTCTAGTATACTGAATTACAGATCAGGATTGTACTCAAGTACTTGACAATATCAGGAGGAAAACTGCAGGATAGCAAGGGTAAAGTTTCAAAATTGTGTGTATGAAGCTGATGACCTTGTAAAATAATAGAGATGCTATTAGAAAGCTTCACTGTATCCTCCTATTATTTTTGCATGCCAAAGCAGCCAGTATTGCTTTATGCAAAATTGTGCTTGATATATTTTACTTTACTGTACCTGAGAGTCAAATGCATTGGCCAAAGTTTCTGGAAGGATATACATGACACTCTACATCTGATTTCTGGTGTTTCCCCTCTGATTTTCATATGATAAATTAATTAAATTCCTGCTACATTCTCTTTGCCTAGAAATAAAGCTCCTAAGAAATAAAGTACACTGTAAGAATTTATTTTAAAGTAATTAGTTAAAAACTGTGCGTTGTCTTTTTAAAAATATTTATTAGTCTCAGAGGGTTAATGGTGTCATACTGAATAGAGTGATTGTGTCAATATTATCAAGGTTAAATGAAGTGCCACTGGCTCCAACATGGTTTTGACACAATGCAACCTGACTAATAAAATAAAAAACTAATTTTCAAAATAATTTACCTCCTGTAGACCTTAAAATGGATTTTACTAATGAAAACTAGCATGTTTTTTTTCCTGATAGGTGAAGCAAATGAGACTGTGGAAGCAAGTATATGTTGACAAGGGCAAACAAAATGTCCAATGAAATGGTCTATCCAATTAGAAGTAATTTTGAACATTGTCCCTCAGTGTTTAAACACAAGGGTTTTCTACTGCAGCCCAAGCAAATAAACCCATGAATTGTTAATTTAGAAAGATGTTCATTAACAAGTCTACTCACTAAAATTGTTCTCTAATGACCATAAATGTTGCTTAAACCCATGAGAAAAAAGTGCTCTGTATTATTTTCAACCGGTGGTTAAGACAGACTATTTTCAACTGTTGGTTAAGACAGACTAAGAATTCACTGAACTCTGTAGAAGCATCCAGCACAGTTTCTCAACCTGACTTTGCCTGCACAGAACAGTTAACAAGCCATAGGCAGAAACAGCCACCTGCAGAGGTGTGCATTTACATCACAGCTTCATTTACTTTGTTCATACTTTAGCTAGGTTTATTTTAAAAAAGGAATTTCAGGGAACTGAACCAGAGAGTGTATCAGAAATCCTTCGAAGTACAAAAGGGCAGGATCTACAGACTCCTAAGTATTAGCAGCTCACAGAGGTGACATCTGTTTAAGAATGAAACAAAGCTGACACACATAAGATAAAATACTATGTATATACTATATATGCCATATGCCCACAAAAGTATTTTAGTTTAAATCCACACATCATAGTAAGTGATATATAATTCCAAGTAGGAACCAAAGTTTCAGGATTTGGTACTTTGAATTGCCTGCATACCTGAAGTTAAATATTTAAATCCCCGTTAAAAGATTAATGTTAAAATGGTATCCACTGAGGAGGGCAAAGCTGCTTTGTGAGATGATTTTCACACTTGACAATAAAGTAAAAGGAATCTTCCAGAGACTTTAAGTCCAACCTGCTGGTATACAGACTGCTAAAATGTTGACTCAGTGGACGGTGATGAGCGGTTTTTACTCTGGCTGGCAGTCTGTAACAACTGGTGCTCCCCAGAGATGGGTCCCATGTCACTCAGCTTTTGCCCTGGACTGGATTAGAAGCACCCTTACCAGACTGCATGGTGAAGTGGACACATCACTAGGGAGAGACAATCTTGCAGAGAAAGCCGAATAGGCTGGAAGAGTGCACTATCAAGAACAGTCTGAAGTTTAACAAAGACAAGTGAAAAGCTTCTACGTGGGATGGCACAACCAAAGAGCTCAGTATAAGCTAGGACTGTGAGCTGGGGGAACAACCTTGCTGGGAAGTCCTGGTAGATAAAGTAAATAAACATACATCAGCAGTGTGCTACTGCAGCAACAAAGACACAACTGATCCTGATCTGCATCCCTAGGGATATTATTAGCACAGGTATAAATGGGATCATCCCAGTCTTCTCACTGCTTGTCAGACCACACCTGGACTATCATTTCCTGTTCTAGTCTCCACAATTCAAGAAAACCGTGCCTAGAAGAAAAGGGTGCAAAGGAAGGCCACAAAAATAATCAAATATAAGAAAGATTTTTTTTTTTACAGGGAGAACAACTCTTCACTGGAACAAGATCCCCAGGGACATGTCAGTGTCCCTGTCTCTTGAGATTTTCCAAATGCAATTGGACATGGTGCTGTATAGTTCAATAGTAGTCCTCTGTCCTGTGAAAGGTTTGACTCCATAAACTTTTGAGTCACTTCCAACATGGGCACTTTCATGATTCTGTGATTTCATGACCTTTTCACAAGCAGATTTGATATTTCTTCTCAGGTAGTCAAGTGAATAAAATAAAATCTGCAAATGCAGGGCATATGAGAAAACAGAAAAGAGACATAGTTCTCTTGTTAATGGTAAACAGTGTCTAAAAAATTGTGGCTGACAAAGTCTTTCAAGAATTTCTTCATCATACAGTTCTACAGATCATTTGAATTAGGATGAAGTCTCACATTGAGATGCCTGTCTCAGCTGGGAAGCCATAGCTTATGACCAGAGTGGACAAAGAACAATTTTCAGAACACTCTCTGAACTTTAACTTTTTAGTTTTTTTGTTTTTAATGTGGCCACTTCTCAGCAGCTTCAAAAGAAGGTTGAACAGGCTGTTCTAAAGGAGAGCTATGCATTGAAGCAGACTGGTCACACCATTACATGACTAAGGGTAATATTTTTTTTATTTGCTCACATTTTCCCATTACCTGACAATGCAGTAACTACTTATTGTCACATCTCCAAATTAGATTTCTGGTCTATCTACTGTGTTAGCTGCATAGAGGTCAAGTAGTTAGCTTTGGAGCTGAAAGTATAGTCCACTCCTGTCTGCTAGAATGTCTTAATTTTTCATGTTAGCCTGTTTTCAACCTAAGCTAAAATCTCCTAGCTCTGACACTGCAGGTTTAGACTCACGGAAGGTGTTTGTGACCACAGAGTACCATTTGCAAAACAGTTAACAGTTTCTAAAGGATTGAACCTGCTGCTTAGGACGCTATCTCTTTACATTTCCGTTGCTGAAGATGAGAATTGCATTATATAAATCACTGGCTAGATTTAGATCATATGGGGAAAAGGCAATCACAGGATGTGTAATTGAAAGAATTGTAATTATATTAGATATATAAAAGACTGATCTCATTGCTAATATCAGCTTTTCTTTTGCATGCAAATGTTTTGCTTTTGTGGACATCCTTTCATATTAAACTGTAAGAAAGTAGAAAGATGTGCTAATACTTCAATCTTGTTCATTATATTCCACATTAGTTGAATAGCATGTTGTATTTTGTTATTTGCCATGAGAAATGCAGAAATCCCGAGTCCTCTCTCAGAAACAAAAAAAAGGGCTTTGAATGAATTCTAGATAGATTAGAAGGGGTGAATCCAAACTTGAATTCTGATCCTTGCAAAACAATGTACCTGGCAAGTACATTGCACCACCATCCTGTGGGATAGTGTGGAAACAATGTTTAGGTATTAGAACTCTTGAGAGATCTTTCAGTTCAGACTACTCTCTGAAAGTTCTAAAGTTGTGTCTAACACACATTCTATAAAAATTAGGGGGGTTTAGTTTGCATTCTTTGTCTTGCCACCATCTCCCCTCAAAAAAATTAAAGAAAAATATTTTAGTGATTTTATAGTTCCTTCCTTCCTTCCTTCCTTCCTTCCTTCCTTCCATCCTTCCTTCCTTCCTTCCCTCTCTCCAGCTCATTTTACTTTTCTCTATTTAATTTCTGTATTTTACTTTATTTCTCTTTCTTTTACTCTACTTTCACAGTTATGCAATAAGTTCCAGATATACCATAACCAAGGCCCTAGAAACCTTCACCTAGAAAGAAAAATACCCTTTTTTCTAGAAACCTGGAAAGCTTCAGTGAAAGTCAATTTTAAGTGAAAAGGGAATTCATCAGTAACTTGCTTTAATTTTTAAGCACATCACATGTATTACTTCTCATAAATAAAACCAGACACACCTAGCAATTTATAAAGTGAATGTACACATTCATAAACTTCCTGTAAATGTACAACAAAGCTATCTAGACTGCAAAAGCATGCTTGAGTCTCATCAGTTTTTTAATGAAGACATGAGGTGCAGCTATATAAGAACAGAAATTACCACGCTACAGATAGCACCTGGGGGGAACTGAAGGAATAGTGTGAAAATATTAAGCAAAAGAAATGAGAAGTATTTCCTATTTTACTGTTTCAGAAGAACACTGCTTACCTATAATATAGAAACAAACAATTTTTTAAATGTCTGACAATCTTAAACTATACTTCAAATCAGAATATATCAGAGTGATACCACAGCAGGTGAAGATACTACTAATGTATCTTGCCATCAATCAATATACCTCCTACTTTGGTACGAGGCAGTGAAAAAAAGGTATGTCTGTTTATAAAGAGTATTCAGGATGTGCTAGGATAAACACAGCTTTCATATTTCCTGACCGTCCCCATGAAACTCTTCCGTCATAGAGGTAAGTCTTCATGGCTGACCTTACTCTTTAAAAGCCATGAGCCCCTGTCACAGTATACACAGTAGCTGTAATGCTTATGTAAAGCCCTTTGAGCTAGCAGTGAGGCTTTCATTAGTTTTTTAAAGCAGTTTTAATATTTTTTCACTCTTGCTACAAGTACTGATAATGCATACCTATTAGACAAGTTATTCATATAAGATGTCATATTTGTCCTTGATAACAATGATGTGAAAAGGGGAGAAAGCTTGTCAATATCATCCCATTTCCATTATGTGCATTTTATACTATTTTATAATGTTTTTAATTTAAGCCACACCCTCAAGAAATCTTTTAGAGCAGTGCACAAATTTGGAACTGCACCCTCCCCCTTCTAAGAAGATCTGTTCAAGCAAAAGTTCTGCATACATGCACTTTAATTTTGATGTTACACAAAAAAAATGAAAATTCCCATTCCTGCTTTTTGTTTGCAGTGTGGATTTGGAAAGATTAGGATATTCAAAACCAGACTAATCTTCTTATGCTTATATTTAGTGATGCATTAATGGCTGTTCATGATCATTTTGGGAGAACTCTACAGTGTTACTTTCTAGATTTACAGATTAAACTCTGAATTTAACAGAGTGCTCAGTGGTGACTCCATTTGACTGTAACTGTGTAATTCTCAGTGTGTCACTGACATCAACTTGTTTGTCTTAAATGACCTTTAACACTTTTAGGAAAATAACATCCATCTGCTCCATGGTCTCCTTGCCTGCATTTTTTCTAGCAGCAAAATCACTTCTAGAGTAAAGACAGCTTTTTTTCAGTGTGGGTTTCAGTCAAATGTACCAAGTAGATTTCTGTCTCATTCCATGGCTTTCAGGTGAGAGGAGGAAGAAGTACATATTCTCAAGTATAATCAAAATCTAACACCTCCTGAAGTCAAGGTCTTCCAAATAAGGGATCAAAATATTTGAAGATAAAAGCGCCTATCACATTTTCCTAGTTTCTCTTCAAAATCCAAAGCTGACTGTGATCTTTGAGGCAAGTGGACAATCTGATGGCAGCTATGAAACTATTTTTTATTTAACTACCTAGTGCTTTAGCAGTAGCATTCATAGTGGGCATCTTAGCTGCTTGTAAACTAAAGGCTAAGGATGATAAAGAAGATTTAAAACAAAATTTTTGTTAGGCCTATAGGAACTTTGTTTCTGTTTGACAGCTGTTCTAGAAGTAACTGTGTTGCAGGAAGACCAAGCATGGTGGTAGACTTAGATTTTTTTTTTGTTGTTGTTACGGTCTGCTTGATATCTTCATTAAAAATTAGAGTGTTTTTAATCAACTGTTCCAAACACTCATAATGCCTGCCTTTCACTCACATAACTCCTCTATGCTATGGCTGACAGCTTATGATCCCATTTTCCAAAAAACCCCATCAAAATGCTGTATCTATGATGACTGTAGAATTAAAGCTTACATTGTCTCATAACTATTTAAAGTTAGTTGAAAGCCCATTGGCTTCCTCTGTGACTTAATTGACATGCTCCCATAATTTTGAGTTTGAGCATGTCACAGCACCTTTTGAGGCAGCATAATACTGTCAGAGACTGACAAATTATCATGCAGGCTACAATTCTGCTTAGCAAAGCTCTCAGCTTCTCCTTCATTAACATTCCAGATGAAGAAACACCTTTGCTTCGGATTTGCTTAAACCACACCAGCAGGCAGTGCACTAAACTCTTCAAAGACAGCTGCCCCTTAACCTTTTATGTTTCAGTGCTTTTTTTAAATAATTCCTTTCAACTAAACTTAAAAAGTTCCTGCTTACTTCATTGCCAGTCCCAGGGCAAGTTTGATATATAGCATTTCAGCCAGAATATGTTTTGCTCTTCACAACTATTGACTTCTCCTATAAGGCTGCAATTCTTCTGAGAACATGTGTACACATAGAAACACACATGAAGACGCACACATGCATCACAGATTTGCAGCACCACTGAAAGATACAATGTTGTATCTTTCCTCAAGAGACAACCCACTCCTGCTCCTTTTCAGAGCAGCATCAGCTACAGCATGTGGACTGGGGAGGCACATGTCCAGGCAAGTTGGAATATATCCAGGGATGGGGTTCCTCAGCTCTGGGAAACCTTTGCCTGAGTTTGACTCTGCCATCAAAGCAAAAAGGGATTTTTAATGTTTAAATGTAATACTGGATTTATTTTCAGTTTGTGTTCTTCTCATGCCACTAGACACCACTGAAAAGAGTCTGGTTCACCCAATATAATATTTATGTATCTTTATGATCTCTCTGAGCCCATTTTTCTCCAGACTAACTCTCCCAGTGCTCTTAGCCTTCCCCTCCTCCCCTCCTCCAATGACAAATGCTCCAGTCCCTTCAACATCTTTGTGATCCTCTACTGAGCTGGAAACACTTCAGTATGTCTGTTTATCTCTGGGAAGCCCAATCTTAATACAGCCCGTGGATGTGGCAAAGATGTGGCAGAGAACAAGAACCAAGACCCTTAATTTGCAGACAGTGGTTTTCCTAAAGAAGCCCACGGGACTGCTGGCCTCCTTTTTGGGAAGGGCATAATGTTTTACCACGGGCAATGTGGTGCCCACTGGGATTATTTGTCACATCACTTTCCTAGTTACTGAGGTGTGGTATACTGCCTTGTTGTTCCATGGATCCTTCTTTTTACTATTCTTGGAAAAAAGAATGACACTTGCATTCCTCAAGTCCTGTGATGATGTATGAACTGAGGGATGAAGATAAAAATTCCTATATATGGAAATTCCATGGTGGTACAAGTAAGCAATAACAGTGTCTTGTGGACATAGCTCCAGCTGTTAAGGATGTTCTGGTTGGTGTGGAAGTGAGTCCTTCATTCCTCTCCGCAGAAAATTCAAGATGGCAGGTCTGAAGAATTAGTTATGTTTCCTAACTCTGATCACATATGTAGACTTGAAAGAACCATCTCCTCTCACTTCTTTATGATATTTAGTACATTCCTAAAAGTATATGATGTAGCATTAATTATGCACGCTTCTGCATTACTCAGGCAAGAAAAGATCCTTTTCAAACTGTAATTGACATTACAATGCTTTACAGCTGACTACAGATTTTTCTGTTCCAATACACTGCTGTCAGCACAAGGGCAATATTTTCACCTTTCACACTTTCCATGAAACCCAAGTCCTGCTGCTTCATTTACTTCCATGCCTGTGGAACTAAACGTCACAATTATGATCACAATTATGACCTAAGGGAGCTACAAGGATGGAGGAGTGTCTTTTTTACATTTTGAGGTTTTATTGACGTAAAAATATTTCCGAACATAGCAGTTGGAACTGAGGTTGAAAGAGCTCAGATTTTATGGTAGGGGAGTTAGTAGTTCTATATTTGGAGGAATGAATGAAACTTCACTTCCTTGACTGTGGACACATTCTCTGGTGTCTGATAATGTGTCACAGCTGATAGACTTTTTTTTCTTTAAGTTAGATTATTAATAGCTTCTCTACTTCATGTGGCTATTCTCTTTCTTGATAATGGTTCAGTGTATGCTATTGCCTTAACCAAGGGAATATTTATTATTAATTTGTTTTCATTAATTCTACTCCTTTGAATTCTGCAATCTTTTGATGAGTTTCAATATTTGGAAAAGGATTCAAAAGAAGGAAAAAAAGAAGGAGGCTAGATAATAGGAGGGGAAAAAACAGTTTTAAATTTGAACCACAGATTTTGCCTGAGGAAACTAACTTGGAAAATGACACACCTTTGCCTAGTGTCCTAACCTCAGTTCAGGGGGTAAATGAAGGTACATACTGTGATGCTGTGCTTGAACAGAGGGCATTTTTGGAGTGAGAAGGCACAGGTCTTTCTTCTTCTCTATATATTTCTACTTTGTCACTTGTGTCAGCTTCTGAAGGATAAAAAAGAAAATAGTAGGTACTAGCTCATGCCTTACTCCTAAATAGCTGTGAAGGGCTTTACATGCTTACGATTACAAATAAATAATGCACAGGCTCAGGTCCTTCCATCTTCCCTCACACAAACAAAATCAGAGGGCATTAGAAATGGAGAGTTTTTGTGGCAGGTCTGATTTTTGGGCATACATGAAAACAGGGTAAGTTCAGTTGTGTTCTGAACACAATAATTTCATTATTATCCTCAGAGAAACATTAGCTGAACTCACAATAAACACTTGCACCTAGTACCTTTACACTTCCAACACTGCTTCTCAGTATTTGCTTCTCCTAGAAACAGACAATTCTGTCCTGCAGGTGGGTTGTAGTCATGACAAGTAATCTATCTCCTTTCCAAACACATCTTTCAATTGCCTATATTCAGTTTACAGCATCATCTAGGTATCCTAAAGTCTATAAATATTGCCTGGGAGCAATGCTATTTTAACCAAAAAATATGAATGTGGGTAGTGCCAAGATCTTATATTTCTCCACTGGATATCCTGTACTGGTATCTATCTCATCTTTGCTACTTCTGGTGCTAGAATTCCTACTTTAGTAAAAGGAATACCTATTTTTAAATTTCTCTCAAGCTCTCCCTTCTTCAGTATTTTATATTACTGACACTAACTTCAAGACACTTCAGAAACACAAATAAACTCTTCTATAGTGAGGAAGAAAACAAAAAAAGGCCCTCAAAATTTTTCATAGGAGAGGTAACAGATAGTTCTAGCTGCTGTCTAGTGGGACTTTAGATGTAGATTCAAACAATAAATGACAATCCACAGCCAGAGTAAATTGCTTTCCAACATATATTATTAGTAAAAGATCTGATTAAATTCCAGACTTTTCCTGGTGGCTTCCATGCCGCCATACCTTCCAATCTGCAAGTCATAGCCCTAAACCCGCGAGACACATTAAACTTTCAAAAATAAAAACAGGAAAAGGCATTTAAACACTGTTTTTACATCCAAAGCATCAGAGTAGAACCTTGTGTTTTCTGTTCATATGACCAAAAATAAGATCAGCATCAGATGAGGTCCACTAATCTTAATTTAGCTAATCTTAGATTTAGCTAATCTGAGATTTAGCTCTTTGGAAGACAATTTGCTATATCAAGGAAACATGAAGATTTTTCTTAGTTATACAGTACCAACTGATTTGTATCTCATTGTCCTGGTTTAGAGCAAATTTGGGAGGAAACCTCTGAATGAGGTCCCTCCAGGGAAGGGGGGAAAAAAACCAATCCAAGCACTCCCTCCCCCAGCCGGCTCGGAAAAAAAATTTCCTCGGAGAGAAGTGGAAAAAGAAACAGAACTGTTTATTCAACAGGCAACACACCTCCCAGCACAAAATTGAACAATACCAAACAGCAAAAACCTCTTGCCACTCTGAAGAGATGACAGGATCAGGAGAGTTCNTTTGGGGATACAGGCCTCATACAGTCACCCCAAGACATTCATTTATATAAAGTAATAAATAAGGAAAGATGTCCCTCGTGTCCTCTATAACCCTTTTTTTCTGATGATGTTCAGAATCACCAGTGTATGAACTCATGGATGACAACCAGTCTAACTTTTTACATTGAGAGATAAAGCTTCAATTATTATGCAGAATTGAAGAGAGAGGTTGATTTGCCAGTGTTAAAGTTACTGTGACTGTGTGACCCAGAAATAAGCATGATTACAAAAATGTAGTCCTCTGAAAATGAGGGATAAATAAAAGCAACATTTGATTGTCAAAGCACACTTCAAAAGCCTTTGAACTAAACACCATATTAGAAAATGCAGCATTTGAAGGACCAACAGAAGTGAATGGGCCATGGACCTGAACTGATGCCAGTTGAAGACAATAAAATATTTTCCATTCTCATCGAAAGAATTACTGTCAACCTTATATCATGATGTTCAATGTCACAGATCTATTAATAATTGAAAAGTTTTTGTTCCTTGCTAATACTTGGAAAACTGCAGTTTTGCCTCCCAGGAAATATAGGACATTGTTACACAGACCATTACAAGGACTGGAGTAAGTTGATAGTGAGAAGATTTCTGTGGAAAAATACCAACTGTGGAGTTGTTAAAAAGTTTGCAGAAAGATACTTGTTTCTGTCACCTCAAAGAAAAGGATATTTATAAGCACAGGGAAATAACATACATTTAATTAATTTAAATTAAAAATATTATGCAAAAGGGAATTCAGTAGACCAAGGACTCTTTCAAACCTGTGATCTAAGCAAGAAGACTGGCAAATACAACTAAGAGGCTGCATGTGCAGTCTTATAATCAAAAAATTTTCTTAGAGTAGGGGCAGAAATAGACATCAAGACCTGAAATGGTAGAGCAACTTGAACTACTGTGTAGCAATGCAGTAACCGCCAAATTTAAAATACTGATCTGGATCCTACTTCTTGAAGGAAAGGGCGACGTTTGATTTCTTCCATTTCTTGGAAACCTTTCCTGATCTCCACAGTCTCTCAAAGATGATTGAGTGCGATTCTCAAAGATGATTGAGTGCGATTCTCACAATTACATGGTCCAGCTCCCCCAGTCAGTGTGTACATGCCATTAGGACATGTGGGCTTATGTGAAATCAGATTGTTTAAAAGTTCACTCTTCTGATCTTTCTCCAACTGAGGAAAAGTTTCAAATATGCCAAGCTTTCCCACTGGTCTCAGAGGCCTGGAAATTGTTGGAGGCTTGTCTTACCAACAAAGACTAAGCTGAAGAAGGCACTGGGTATCTTGGCTTCTCATCCATCCTTTATTCTCAGATCCCTTCCATGTTCATCAGTGGATGTTCCTGTGAAGACCATTTGCAGCTGATATACCTCTAGAAATCTTTCTTGTGTTTCTTTATGCTCCTTACCATGTTTTATTCCAGGCAGGCTTTATCTTTTCTAATCTCACAAATTTCTTCAGATAGTGTCTTTTTATATTCCTCCAAGGTCACCTCCCCTTCTTTATATGTTTTCTTGGAAGCAACTTGTCCATCCATGCATCCTTCTGACATCTTTGCTTTATTTCCTGCTAATAGGGGTTAGCCATTCCTGAGCCTGAAGTAAGTGAAACTTGAAAAGTCAGTGAGCTCTCCTGGACTCTTCTCCATAGCGATTTTCCGCAGGATTCTTCCAAGCCAGTCTGTGAAGATGTCAAAAGCTACTCTCATGAAGTGCAGAGCTGTGATCTTTTTTCTGCCTTGCTCTCTCCTCTCAGGATCCTGACTTTCACCACTTTGTGGTCACTGCAGTTAAGGCTGCCTTTGACACCCTGAGTGAGTCCTTCCCTTGTTTGTGAATACAAGGCCCAACATCTCTTCTCATAACCTCCTTTTCAGTAACTACCATTGATGTTTTTCAGGGATGTCATGGAATGCTTTTTCTTCTCCTGCGGTGTTTCTCCAGATGATATCAGGGTAGTCAAATTTACTAATGGGAAGCATGGCCAGTGAATTTGAAGTCACTTCTAGACTCATCTACTTGTTCTTCCTGACCTAGTGACCAACATCCATTATGTCACCCTTACTGATCTTCTCTTTAAGCCTTACTCACAAGTTCTCACTTGGCATATCATCTCTCTCCTCAGGCAGAGTCATAGAGTAGTTTGGACTAGAAAGGACCTTAGAGATCTAATTCAAAGCCTCTTTCCATAAACCAGGATGGATTTCACTAGACCAGTCTGTCAGTGTTCCAGCCAATCTGTCGTTAAACACTTTCAGGGATGGAGCATCCAGAACTTCTTTGGGAAACCTGTTCCAGAGCCCCACCACCCTCACAGTAAAGAGTTTTGTCATTGCTATCTCATCTAAACCTACTCTCGTTCAGTTTGAAACCATTCCCTCCTGTCCTTTTACTAAGTTTTTACTAGGACATGCTCTTGTAAAAAGTCTCCTCTCTCTTGTAGGTTTCCTTCAAGTACTGCCAGGATGCAATTAGGCCACCCCAAAGCCTTCCCTTTTCCATGATGAACAATCCCAATTGTCTCAGCCTTTCCACACAGGAGAGATGCCCGATCTCTCTGACTATCTTGGTGGCCTTCTCTAGACTTGCTTCAACAGCTCGATGTCCTTTCTGTGCTGGGGATCCTAATTTAAAGCCTTTTTCACTAATTCAGTCTTACTGGCAAAGACACCTTCATCCTGCTTACTGAAGTGTACCCCATCTCTTCCAAGTAGATATTGACCCTTGAAAGAGGTACCCATGGTCACAGAAACTAAAGACTTGTTGCTGATACCAGCTCTGCAAACAATTGTTGATATAGTCTTTCTCCTTAGACCTTTCCCATCACCAGAAGGACTGAGGAAGACACTGCTTGGGCCCTCATTCCCCTGAATCCCAGCATCAGAGCTCTCCAGTAATTTTTGATAAAATATAGTTTGCCACTGGTGTGCATATGGAAGAGAAGTTTATTGGAGGTTAAAGTCTCCAGTACTTCTCACCTCTTTTGGAAGCAGCATCTACTCTGAAGTTACTCAAATCATTCCCAGGAATGCCTCAAGAGTCTTCAATGACTTTCTCAGTTTATTTGGAAGGTCTTGAAGCAGGATCAATGAAGTGTTTCACAAACTTATGTGTTTATTGACTGCATCTATTACCAACATTGGGAGGGAAGAAATAAAATAAAAACAGTCTTTGATCAATAATGTTTTGATGCTTCTATCTAACATCACCTGTACCCTACTCTGACCTTCCTATGTCTTTCCCCCAACCTCAAAACCTTCTGTTCAAATGACCTTCTGCTCATTTACCCCAAAGGTCAGTGGGTATCCAAAGGGTGCTCCTGAACTACTCTTCATAGGACCCACCACATACACAGTCACCTCACTCACTCTTCTCTCTTTGCTGACCAACAGGAAAAGGTTTCATAAAATCTAACTATGGTGCTTGTGTAAGCCAGGAACTTCTACTCCTAGCTTGAAAGAGAGCCCTTTCTACACAGAAGGCCTTGCAGTTTTATTTTTAGTACATGGATTTGTACATATCACAAACTCCCTCCCCATTCCAGAGGATTGGGATCACCTTTCCTATTTATCAGAAGGCTGCAAGAAGGCTGGGTTTGCTGGGTCTCACTGCTAACCATATCTCTGTCTGTCACTTCTGACTCATTATACCAGCTCCTAAATGAGCTCTTGGAGTTGACTGAGGTAAAATGCACTCAAAACAGCAAATTTATGAAAATTAAATTTGTAAACAAACAAACAAACAAAACCCCTCCTTCCAACACCCATGCTTTGTCATTTTGTTTCCCCCTTTTTTTCCCTATTACAAGCCTATTTACATCCACCTAATTGAGGAAGTCAGATTATAAAACTGGCAAAATGAAGGACTAGTTGTCTTGTATGGTGGGGCAAATAGTTTTGTGGTTAAACTGATATGTGACCATGCTTTTCAGGCTCCCAGTCAGGAATTAAACAACTATATTATCTTCCATAAAAACCCACCAAAAATTAGTGGCAGTAAGTATATTTACTGATCTTGCTTACAAGTATACTTGTCACTTGCTTACTTAATTGTTTATGCTTACAAAAACCTGAATGTTAATTAAACCACATACTGGATTTCTGCAGTTGGAATAGATGGATGGTATGTGGCTCTGATTGCGATGAGGTACTTGGAGGTAAGGATGGCCAATGAGTATCAAACTCCTTGTATCCAAATACTTGCTTAATCTTAGCTTTCCGGGCTGTTTTCTAAGGACACTGTAACATGTCCTAAGTCAAGTTGTTTTATACTGGAAAACTGATCATATAGTAGTTGTTCATACTAATCCCCTAAATCCCAGTAATTTCATTATAGTTGCCAGCATCATTTTTATTCTCAATGACATTCAACCTGTTGGTGCTATTGTGCTATTTTGTACTACATGCTGCCACACATTTGCTCTAACATCATCTTTTGTAAACAGGTCAAGTTACTGTAAAATATTTCGTTTATTTACTGATTCTATGGACCCATCACAGACTCTCAGTGCTAATTCTTTCTCTCCAGGCACAAAAGATAATTACTTCTATTACTGTCTAAAATAACATATTTAATTGACAGTCATATTCTGAAGATGCCCATTAGTTCAATGGCACCTCGGCTTCCATGTGACAGGGATTGAGTATATAATTTATTTATCCTTTAAACCCCAGTACAACACTAAAACCTGATGAACAGTAAAGCACAATTTTCTACTCTGATTTTCAGCATGCTTTAGGAGAGACTAAAGAATGCTAACTAATCTTGACACTGTAAAGGAGCTAGGAGGGCAGAGGTACTCAGGAAGTTGTGAATGTCCTACAAGATATTGATGGCCTTTGTGTGTGGTTTCACAAGGACAGGGAAAAATGAAATTCTGCATAGCATCATATGTGAAAAGTTGAGAGAGATAATTCTCCTAGCAGATGCCCTAATTTGTCTGTGCATGCACAGATAATGCCAGTTTCATACAAGGTCAGAGTTCCTGCAACATAGTAATCACTATAAGGTAGCTATTTAGATTTAGCTGAAGATTTTGCGTTGTGCTGCCTCCCAGATTATACATTCAATTCAAGTAAAAAAAAAAAAAAAAGAAGACAAAAAGCCCACACCAAAAGCAAAAGCAAAAAAGCACCCTCCTGTACAAGTTATGGACTTTTATATATAATTTCATTTATTCTTCCAGAGGCCTCCTGTGTTATTTTATACAACACTACTTCCTCCCCTCCATGCTCCTTCCCTCAAATCAGTATTTAGTCTGGAAGAACATCTGGTTACTCTGTTTTTTTTTTAACTCTGGGTGTTACTCTGGATTTGTTTATAAATGAAGACTTTATTTTGGAGGGTTTTGGAGTGTTATGTGTTTTGGCTTTTTTGGCTTCATTTGTTTGGAGAATTTTTGGTTGGTTGGTTGGTTTTTTCAGTAAATCAGATATAATCCTGTTCTTTGTGATAAATTTAGTGTACTCAAAGCCTCATTTAATTTTTCTTTGAGTTTGACCAGTTTTGATAATCCATTTGTAAGGCTTACTTTCTTACTGCCTAAAGATCCTTTTCAAGTCTCATCTCCTCTGCTGGCACACACAATCATGCAAAAATCATTAGATACATACACAGTCTAGCATATGGAAAACTTTATCATTGCAGAGATATGCTGATTATTTTAAAATGCAAATTAGTCAGGAAGTGTGCAGTTTCATATTCACCTATTTCCTCTCTTCACTGAGTCTTGGCGATATAGGAAAAAATATATTTTCAGTTTACATTTAAATTGAACTAAAATGAGATTAAATGAAATGAAAATGGAATCACCAGTGAGTGTGTACGTTTGTAGATATTTTGTCATTGTAGGTAGGATCCATGTATACAGTACATTCTCTAATTCAGAAATGTTGCAAAATAGGAAAAAACAGAAGAAGTAGGAAAACACGATGCCAAAACATTTATCATAAAAGGTGTACCTTCTGCTTTAATTTCTCAACTTCTAAATTTCTTTCTATGTTTTATAATGTTTTACCTTCTTTCCCCTTTACATCCAGTATTTTTTTGAATAGTTAGAATAAGCTAGACATTATTTTTCCTACATTCCCTCCAAGACATCCAAAATTTAAATAAAATTTTCAAGACCATTTTATTTCTACGTCTGCAGAGACATTAAGCACTGCCATCTTGTTAGACTCAGAGACAAAGAATGCAGAACAAGTGCACTTTACCCCAAAACTCTGACAGTCTCTTGCATGGTACCTGCTCTTGCTTATCTACTTTGAATAGAGAAGTAGTTGTAAGCATCCAAAAGTATTGGATATCAGAAATGTTGGAGTTAAAAATTGCTACCATTAAAGACAAAAAACACCAACTGTTTGAAAATCGTACAAAACTGTGTACTTCACAGAAAAAAAGCTGTCACTGGCTAACATAATTACTACTAAAATTAATGAATGCACTATTTTGTGATGAGGGTGATCTTTCTGTGTTGTCCTTCCTTCATTTTCCACCAAAGCATTGCACCAGATACAGAAGTTGTGGAGTGGATATTTCAAGCCTAACGTAGTATGGACAAAGCCATAACTCACAAGTTACTGGGTAAGATGTTGTAGTAGATTACATGGTTGTATTTTCATGGACTTGATAGAGGAAAGTAATGCCTCCAAGGGAAAAAAGGTCACTGGTGTGATCTAGTTTCTTCTTAACCTGATTTTGGGAGGCATAATTAATTAGAATTTATTCCAGATTTAAAAACTGGAAAACACTTCATACTGGCAAGTTACATTATAAAATAATGCTGTTGCTTGGGAACAATAATGATGAATATATTTTTTCTTCTTACTACTGGAACTGCAGTAAGCTGGTAAGCTAACAACCACTTGTGAAGTTTGGCCATCTCTTCAAGTTTCAACCAGTGACCTAGAGGTCACAGGAAAGCTCTAAGTAGTATTACAAACTCTGTGAGACCTCTGCCTTTCTTATTAGGTGAAAGCCTATAGGGAATGCGCAGAAGCACATATTATAAAGGAATGCTAGTACAGCTTTGCAGGGTCAGCTGCAAACAAATTTGTTGCAGTGTGTTAAAGTCTTGTTAACAAGGATTCTTGCAGGGGAAAAAAAAAGCCAAATTAATGTTCCTTAATAAAAGAGTGGCAGGCCAGCCTTCTTATTTGACATCCTTTCTGTCCTTGGATGAAAGAAACACTGCCTGTACAGCAGGTGGTTATCCTCCAGCAGTAATGACTACTAGCACTGGTGGAGAAATGTTCTTCCTGCCCTGTAGAGCAGGTCATTGATACTTCCTATCACAACCATATGTCATGACTGAAGTGAATAGTAAAGTGAAACTAATAATAAAAAGCAAGTCTTTTGTGAACCATTTCAGAAGCCATTTCCTACAGTCATTCAAAGATGTGTCTGGGAAGACTGAAGCTTGTTATTCCCCTTGATGTTTTTGTGAAAGAAAAACACGTCCTATGCAGGATGGAATACTGGTGCCTCAAACAGCACCCTAAGTGGGGTCCTTTCCACTGCTACAGGCAGACACAGGGCTCCATGTTGTGGCAACTATATAGTCAGTTGATATGTGTGTGGGAGATAGTAGGATGTGCTCCAGTGAGTCAAGGAAAAGCAAATAAATGCTAAAAGAGGGGAGTAAGTAAAAAATCTTAGACAATACTAGACTGATGAACAGGCTTCTCAAATATCCCCAGTTTGCTTTCTAAGCTCTATCATTCTGAATACTCTTGGAGTACAATGCCACCTCTGATGTGTGTTCACCATTTTTTATCTTCTCTGTGCAAACATGTTGTGTTCATTTTCTTCTGACAGGGACATTATCTTGACCACGTGTGTCCCAGTAATATGTGCCAGTCTTGCCCTCCCTGCCTTAGTAAGTTCTGTCTGAAACCTAGAGCTGGTGAAAATGCTACTGTTCATTTGATGAAAGGAACACATCTACAGACTGCTGTCACAAGACTTGTTGCATTCTTGCCCAGTTTTCCTTCCATTACAAAACTTGTATCTAGGATACTCTAAGATGAGTAGACTCAATAGGGTTCTGGAACTTCTAAGACAAGCTGGAAGGAATCAGTGAATCTGCAGCCCAAACAATGCTGTAGAGCTGACCCACTCAAGTTTTCAGGGAGCATACGCATGTAAGGAAATAAATACATCAACTGAAGTCTGTCCTAGAAGTCTGCCTAATTCTTGAGTATATATGAGTGTTCATCTAACACATGCCAACCTTGACTTGTGTTAAAAGAGCACAGCAGGTAAAAAATTTCACTTGTCCCTGATGTCAAAGTAGTACCAGGTGAGAATGACTACTGACAGCACTAAAAGTGGGAGCTAGACACTCTTGATGGCTGTTGATTGTTGAACTGACAGTGTGTAGTGCCTGTGTTAATCTACGTGACTCCTGATGACACTGATTAGAGCTGATTTCCTGAAGAAAAGCCATTTCCCATCAATAGTACAGTAATGAACCATGCCTAATGCTGATTCCTGTCTCTCTGACAGTTTAAGTACACAACTTTGAAACTCTGTCAAGGGTAACCCAAAAAGCTACTACAGTATTCCATATCTACCTGTGCCTCAAATGGTTACAGTCTCTTTAAAGCCCTGGAGTTGGGAAGTTGGTGTGGGGTGGCACCACAGGTGCTTTTAAAACCTCCTCAGGTGCTTTTAAAGTCTCCTCTAGCAGCTAGCTCCTGCTCTTTTGCTTTGTGGTTTCTGCCTTGCTGTCCTCCTGTTTTTTTGCCTTAGTCAGAGGCTTTTTCCTTTTTGGGTTCTCTTTTGGTTTGGTGTTTGTTTTTTTTTCTTTGTTTTTGCCCTCATTGGTTTTGAACCACTCGCCTGGGACCGAGTTCCACAGGTTCCTGCCTGTCTCCTGGGCAGAGAGAAAGTGGCCCCATTCCATCAAGCCACTGCAGCTTGCCAAGGTACCCAGCTGAGGAGAGAAGACCACAAGTCACCCCAGTGCAGACTCCTTGCCTTGGCTGCTCCTGCCGTCTCCTGCCACGAGAAAGGTGAAATCCCTTTGTGAACTCTAACCCCTGGATCTGGAGAAGGCCAGCTGGTGTTGGGAGATGAGCTGGATGGGGCAATGGGGGAAGACTGACACCATCTTTCCTCTGTTTTTCAAACCACATGGTCGACTACGGAACACCATGTTGGTGGGGCACCCCTGGTGTTTTGGATCTCCCTTTGTTCTAGGGACTTTGTGAAAATTAGCAGTTTTGTATCTGGTGATTATTTGCTGATTCTTGACTGTTGCTGTCCCACTTATTAGTAAACTGCTATTTTTTTCACTTAAATTGATTTGTATTCATTCCTTATTAGTGGAAAGGAATTGGTTGAACCCAGAGAGGGAGTCAACACTTTTCAGAGTATTCTCTTTCAAACTGTTTTAAACCAAAACATGCTCCTACTGTGCTACTTCAAATACTGCAAAAATGCTGCTCAAGTTTCCCAATAAAAGCAAATACAAGTAAGTGTAGGAAAACCTGTATGCAGCTGACTTTTGCAGTCGACACAGGTTCCTTAAGCACCTTCATCTTTCGTTGCAGTCCAAAACACATATAGTGAAGGATAAATGATGTAATTACTAGCATGATAGCAGTTTTGGAAGAAACACACACTATTAAAGAGAATTAAAAAGTATGAATAGTATTCATCATGTCACCTAGTTTAATCTGAGCTCTTAGCCCACCAGAGAGGTGATTCTCTGACAGTATAGAACATTAACAGGTAAAGAACATCTGGGTAACTAATAAGATTAATAAGACTGGGTAACATTCTGCTCATTTCTAAACAATCTGCCAGCAGCTTTCTTTTGAGAAGAAACTTGTATAAAAGACATCCTCTAAGTTATCATTTATTAAAAGCAGTATTTTATCTGAGAACCTGCACTTGTTCTGACAAAGTGTTGCGAAGACAAAACTTTTAACACTCCCAAAAGGAGGGTAGTTCCTGTCTTTTTCTATTCTTAGGTAATTGGTCACTGAATGAAAATCTTTTGTCATTTCTGAAGTTTGAAGACTTGGAGATCTGTATATTGAGGCATATAAGCTCACTCCTCACCCAGCACCACCCATTCCTGTACACCAACCACTAATGACAGGCAAAACAAGGATTAGCACTTAGACTACTTGTTACTACCTTGCTTTTTGTTGGGTTATTTCCCCCATTATCTGAAGGGTTTAGCAAAATAAGTTCTATAGATTTGAAAAGTTTTGCTTGCTGTTCCCTTTAGGATCACAGAATCTAGAATCACAGAATTATGACAAAATGGGGAGGATTTCCAGACTGACTAGAAACAAGTCAGTAAATCATTGATACATTAATAAAACATCTACCAATACTTTTTATTTTAACTATCCTTAATTTAAGTTGTAATTCAAAATGAGTCACTTGGATACAGAGACACCCCTAATTCAAAATGGGTGACAGGGATGCAGAGATGGCCCTTCCATCCTGACTTGTTCAGAAAAAATCCTGAACATATAATTTTGTTTTATGAATGTTCTAAGAGAAAAAACAATTGGCACATTGCACAAACTGCTTTTTCTTCCTTAGTTGACACCTCAAGATTCATGGGGATGTATTTTTCCCTCCTTCTAGAAACAAATGAAGCATGAAACCTCCCCAGACCCAAATTTGAAAGGTAAAATATACTCAGTCATATCCAAGCAGCAAATTTATGGAAAGCAAATTAATCATCTCTTATGTGTACTCATGATACACGGGTCTTTCACAATATGCAGGTTTAATTTTGGAAGCAGAGGTCAGAGCTCATTCTTAGTTAACTGATGCTTAGGTAAATATCTGATCAGTGAGCACTGCAAAAAGCAACACTTCTAACTACTTGGTAGAAAAACTTGTATAAATAGCATAATCCCTCATGATGGATATCAAGTTATTTACCCTGTTAAAGAATACTATCAGCTAGGACACTTTATATTTAATTAGTAGCTGGAGTAGCATTACCACTGCAAACATAGTAGTTCTGTTCAAAGGAGACTTACTCTGCAGGTAAATAATGAACTTAATCCTTAAATTGTAATGTTACCATACTTGATCCCACAGTAGTTGATACACAACCTTTCCTTTTCAAATAAATTCTCAGTCTAGATATTACATTAGAATTAAGGGAAACAGAGCTATTATTAATAATCATTCATATTGCATAGCTTCACTTATGCAAGCTTCACTTATGCAAGCCTGCATTTTGGCATAAAGTCTGTTGTGAAGTGAGATGGGACCCTGCCAGAGTCATTATTACTATTTATTGAGTAGCAGACAAGTTGTAAGAAGAAAAAAATCAATATTAATGGCTGGAACACAAGTTCAGCCTGAACAGGACTTATTAAAGTAACTTCATTTTCCCTATTTCTTTTCTTCTTTTCTGTTTATTTGTTTGCTTGTTTATTTGTTTTTAAACAAGACAAATTTCTTGCTGTGGCAACTCTCTCCTGTTTAATAGTATCCACAGAGCATATACCTGTCTTAGAAGAAGTGTATGTGGGCTTTCAATTCAGCAAATTCAAATGAAATGTACCAAGTCCAGTGTATCTGCATATCCTTTGTGATTTCATCTAGATATCACATATTTTTACTTCTGCCCTAGACTTTGAGCCGGTTAGGACCATATATGTAATCGATTTTGAGTTTTGTCTGCCAAACTGAGAAAGAAAATAAATTTAAAATTTACTGAATTTTTCTTGTTTGCCATGGCACAAAGAAAGAAAAGTCCCAGAATACACTGGTATTATAAAAGAAAAGCATTAACAATCTGCTCATGCATTCTACTGAAAGCTGAGCCATTCTTTTACAAGAAGAATTAAGGAAGTAAGGAAGTTTAAGTGGGCGATATGCACTAGTTTTCACACAAATAAATATATTCTTCTAAAGAAAAGAATTTGAACCAGAAACCTAGCATGTAAAAGCTCTACTTTTCTTTTTGTTTGGTTATTTTTTTGGTTTTTTGTTCTTATAGGCAAAGAGAAAGGAATTTTACCAGAACATATAAATAATTTTATTATAGGATGTTTTTACTGGTACCTGACATTGAATTAAGAATCATATAATTATAAAATATTCTAAGTTGGTACAGACACACAAGAAGTTAGAAATGGTTTATATTTTTTTAAATTTAAAAAATACAGAAGAAACCACAGGTATTCATGCTGTTTCTCACACATGCCTTTTTATGTTTGCTTCTTGGATGTTTTTTATTTTTTGTTTAGTTTTTTGTTGGGTTTTTTGTGTGGTTTTTGTTTGTTTGTTTTTGTTTTTCTTTCGTTGGGGTTTTTTTGGGGGGGGAAGCAGTCCTTTTCAAATCAATGAACAACTTATAACCATAATGTATGCCATGTAAGAATATTATTAGTGTTTACAAAAATGAAAGAAAAATTCTAGCTTGAGAATAAAGCTGGAAGATCTATTTTGACCAAGAATCATCTGTCACTCCTAATGACCTCTTTCTGAAGAGTTTCTTATTGTAATTCTTCAGAAGAATTTCTATGCAGGTAGTTCTGTTTGTTTGTAGTTTTGTTAAGGCTCTGTTGTATTTCTTCTGTTAATCTTTCAAGAGTCAAATTATTTCGTGAGTTTGGCCAAATACATTCCAATTCATGAAACAGATTAATTTTGACCGAATTAAGACACATCCTCCTGAGAAATAAAGATGTTATCAAATTTCATAAACTAGATGCTAGCCATAGTTGCAGATAATCTTTTAGTAGTGTGTAAGAAAACACTCTCAGCTCATAAAAGATTGTTACAATTCTTGCTTATGACTTGACTGTTGAGAACAGAATGGATGTAAATTTGACAAATCAGTGGGCTTACAATTCCAAGCAATGGTTTCCAACTGAAATAACTGCATAGAAACACAAGCTGTCACTGCAATGTACTTGCTCTACAGATTAGCAAACAAATTTGTATACCTTCCCTCAATAGCCAAGTATATTAATCAGTACCTTATGAGAGGAACTTTAACATTTTAAGAATCAGTGTGCAGATTTGTATGAAACTTCCTTGATTTATGATGTTGATCAAGATTTGTAAGTACACAGGCAGAACTACAAATAAATTTGATTTTAGTTTTAATTGAACTTGTTAAAAAATAGTAAAAAACTCTTTAGTCTTGAGGGCAACACTGCTTTCATTTTATTTATTTATAGCTCTTAGTCATGGAATCTCTTCCCAGACCAGGTTGAAGGGCTGAAGCTATCAGTCCATAATAAAATTTAAATCTTTCTAAACCCTGCAGAAAAACATTAACTGACTGAGACTAGCATTAATGCAGTACTTTCCCTAATCAATTAGGGAAGAAAAAATATATCCACTGAGATGATCCTGTGGAAGAAAAGTGATTCACAGACTTAAGGCCCACCATATATTTTTCTAAAGAACAGGTTTAAAGTGGAGGCAGAAGGAAGATAACCATCTGTGTATGTGAACAATATATCTCTAAGTTACATCAGTCTCTTTTCAACAAAGTATTTCTCACATACCTTCCCCAGAGAATTTCCAAATGAGGTACTTACAAAGTAAAATAAAATAAAATACCTAACACAATATGACACTGAACACATATGAAAATCTGTTGTGCAATTTCATGGCTCAGTCAAATAGAAAATAAAGGCTGGGAACTCAGGGAACATCCTAATGTTATTTTGGTCTTGAGAGAAACGTAATTCAAGCTTTCCCAAACTTTTGATAAAACAAGACTATTCACCTAAGATAACATTTGAGTTAACATTTCTGTCATTGATATTTATCTCTTTAATTGCATCTCCAAATTCCATATGCAATTAGAAGCATCATATACATCACAAATCAAAGCCATGAAGGTTACTAAACAAGAATTGCTAAAGCAAGTTTGTTTACTTCCTATTTACCAGACTCCGCCTATTAAATAACATTTATTATCTTTATGTGTTTTATATGATGCACTACATTTTTCTGAAAGTTTTTACACAGATATCACAGAATTGACTCAGTTTCATTACTTGGCTTTAACTAAACTATTAGAGAATGTTTTTTGAAAAAGGATTTCTATAAATGTGAATACTTAAGTCTAATTTTTTGAAGATGGATTTGAACCTTTCAGGAGAATATAAACTCATAAAGGAAAATAAAGAATTAAAACAGATTTTCCAGTGCCCTCGCATTTGGGTAAGAAAACTTGACGCTGCCCACCCGACTAGCTCCGCGGTGGGTGGAGCGCCGAGTGAGGCCCGTTCCCGAGAACGCCCAGGATCTCGAGAGCGGGTAAGGTGTATGCCTTTGGCAACCGGCGCCACGTCTATGAGAAGCAAAGGGCAGGGAGAGTCCTTCGGCTGATTCCAAGGGTAAGGTTTATTCCAAAGAGCAAGGGAGGAATGACATCCAGCGAATGAAGCAACCAAAGGCGAAAACAACCCTTGTGCAGCAACTTAAATAGGGGCCCTCCCCCCAGGGGAGGGTACAAGCAGGATCCAATCGGGGGTTACAGGGGGAGGTACACAAGGCGGGGATAATTACATAGCAAACCAATGGGGATCAACCTGGGCGGGGTACAGTTCAAACTGGGCAATCAACAAACAGTAAACTAGTAACGGGCACAGAACATTCTGGAACAAGGGGTGTGGCCAGAGGTGATTGTCAGCTTTGATGGGTAGGGACTTCAGGGATAGACAGGGAACAATCTGGAAGTATGGGAGGGGCTTGGGGTGACGGACGGGGCTAAGGGCGGGAAGGGAGAACCTGGGGCGGACCAACTGGGAAAGTAACAAGGGGGGTAACTAGGGAAAAACCATTTTAAAAACTGACATGAGAAACAAGTACAAACTTAAGAAAACCGAGGAAAATAACAAAACCGCAACAAAAACTCACAAGCCACGTAGTCACATAAATTTTATTTATTTTGATTCCTTGATGTGCTATAGACAGTTTTTAACAGGAAGAAATAATCCAGCATTTTCTACCAAATAAACACCAACTTGTTTATTAAGTACTTGGAGCTGCACTGTCTCACTGAAACAGTACAAGTTAGGTTTCCAGAACATCAGCCTGAGGACAGGAAAACCTACAAAAGAGAGGTGATTAACTATAAAATAGACATCCTTTCTTTAAATATCTGTTTTGAAGCTGGAGAGGGAGATTATCAGATATATTATGACTGCAAATTCAAAACTAACTTAAACAGCTGTATGGCTGGAAGATCAGAACAGATCATTTTTTGTAAGTCTAGGTTAACAGGTACACTTAAAATAAACAATAAGAAAAATACTCCATCTGGTCCCATGATGCAGAATTTCAGATGGAAACCAATCAATTTCAGTTAAATTTGTACTTGTGAGGGTTGTGAAAGCAAAAGCTTTCACTTTTGCAGGGATAACATGGTCTGTGCTCAGAAGGTGGCAAATATATTTCCAGAACAAGCTAAAACAAAATGTTGGCCCAAGACTCAGCTGCATCAAGCAAGAGCAAAAAATAAACCTTACACATGTTTACTCAGTGGAGTAAAACTCATTTGCTGATCTACATTTCAGCTAACTGTTAATATTCTGATAGGTGCCTATAAAATCAATATCCTCAGGTGGAAGTTGTCCTTTGATGGAACACTTAATCCTCCTCTGGGAAAAATAGCTTTCATTATTTGGAGTTTGCCTTTATAATACAATAGATTTCACCTGTTTGTGAAGCAACTCCAGTGGGAAGATGAAGAAGAAAGAAACTGTGTGCATCTCCGTGAATGAACTGTCTTTGGGCAGGGTACTATAGACCAGGTTGAGCCTTTCCTGCAACAGCACACTTCACACATCTGTCTTTGATTCCACTGATCTAAGCATATGGGAGATTGCATTATGCCCAAGGACTGAATAGGCTTATCTGAATAATAAAAGTAATTTTTGAAAGACTTAATAACTTCTGACTTTGAACTGAATGACATGATTTCTTGCATTTTTATCTTCAGAAAAGGATAGCTTTCTTAATCTTTTAAATAATAAGACATTTATGTCGTGTTCTTACAATTTATTTCACTTTAATGTATGTGACAATAGGAGGAATAGGAAAATGTCACACCTATCTGAGCTGATCCCTCTACTTTTACTGACACCAATAATTATATAAGTTTTTTTCCTAACCTAACCCAGAGGAATTCATTAGTATAATAGATAGAAAAGTATTTTGTCCAGTCCTCAATTGGTCCTTCTCTGAACCTGTTAACAGTATGAATTTATGAAAAATTTAATATATGTCTTTATTCTGGTACAAGCTCTTCTCTTCCTCTGGAAGTCTCTGATGTATACACACACCCAGTATTTATTCTTTATTCTTGCATCGTTATGGAGACATAGTTACTCTATTTTTATAAAGTATGAGGGGTTTTTTTTCCTCTTCTGCAACTGCTGGCCAGTGATCCTGAACTTGGAGGAATAGCACGAATCTCTAAATTTGTGAGCTTGCATTTTGTGAGCATTGTGAACACTGAGATTTCTCTCACTTTTTTTTCCCTCTTTTGCTTGAGGTTATATTTTCTTTGTATGTGATATTTAATTGTGTTCTGGAGTTTTAAGGCCTAAAGCTTTTTGCCATCAGAAATTATCACAAACATCTGTTTATTTTTTTCTTTGAAATGCATTAAAATATTGACTAAATTTAGTCTATCCATCACTGAGGAATTTCCCTGGTAAACTTCTATACAGCTGATATTTCCTCTAAGAACAAAACATATAAATCCCTGGTACTTATCAAATTATTATTCCACTCATTATTTTATTTTAAGTGGCATTGCAGCACATGCTTTACTGAGCCAAAAGCTGTCATATCTATAGTAAATTTCCAGAGTCTACTTATTTTTTTAATTGAAGACCTAAACTGAGATCTTCAGGATTTTTTTTTTCTTAATAAAATTGAATTGCACCTTAGTCAGCTATCTGTTTCCCATCATATTTTAGTAATTCTTTCCTCCAACATATGAGCTTCAATGTCTTTAAAAGAGGTTCTTTGAAAATAAATGTATAAAACCAAAGAACATTTCCACAGAAATATGAAGGATGTTAGAAATATGTAACATTAGATTTAATTTCTTTTTACTTTTGAATGAAAAAATTTATTTATGACCATGAAAATCTAATCTAGTTAATGATAATATTTCCCAAAACTATTGAAGAAAAAAAAATTATTTAGCTAATAATTTGGCTTGTACTTCAATTAAAGTATGACTAGTAAAAATGTCAAAGTATGGGATTCAGGAAGATCAGTACAGTGGACGGGGATCTGCTACAGATCATTAATTATTTTAGGTATATAAATTCAGTGTGTGTGGGAGAGTTGCTTAGTTGTCAATATCTATTTCATGTTACCAGTAAAAGACTGCTGATACCTTAGTAAACTGGATATTATCAGGAGTGGACAGGATACACTTTTTGCCTTTCTGCAAATTTACCATATTCAGCACACTATTCTGAATTAATTTGTGTTAATGATGGTTGTTATAGAAAATATTTTCAACTGTTGTTCTGTTTTTGGATTTTCAGCAGAATATTTAAAATAGTAGTGTTATAGTTACTGCCATCTACATAAGCCTTGAATATTATTACATACAAGCAATTTTTTCATATGGGCTTTTACCACTACCAGCCATTTAGAATTATATCTTCAGAATAATATGAGTATTGAAAAACTCACTAACTCCATCAGTCTACTTATATTTTATGAGTTTATGTTTCTAAGACTACTTATTTGAATTCATTTGGTAAAGGAATTGCAACACAATGAAAATACTTATTTTCCATTCACTTGCTCCTACAATATTTTTAGACAATATATTAGTAATAAACCGGTCTGAATAAAAATTAGACAGATTTTAGTTATATTATAGTTTGCTAAGCCATTTTATCTAAAATTGAGATGGTGTGAAAACCTAAACTGTAAAGAATATTATAGAGAAAGACGTGTATTATTTGATTTCATACTTTAAACTTTATGTAGATTAGGTCATTAGGTTGTAAATTATACTGCTATAAAACAGCAAAAGTTAGCTCTGGCCATTTTGTAAAAGAAAAAGCAAATGACATTGAATTTCCATGGTCCTCATTTCTGGATAATACTACAGAATTATATTGATATTCTTAAACTTGCCTTCATGTTTCAGAACCATCTAAAAGAGGAATGTATTCTACTGAGCCTCCAGAAAAAAATGAATCAATCGATCAATCAATCAATCAATCAATAACATTATTGAAGAATTAAGGAGATTGTGCATCACTGTCAGTCAACAGCATTAGATCTACCTGTCAGAAGTATAAAATAATTAATATTATTTTGAAAAGAAGTTGCTTTCTTAGAACAAATCTGAGAGGAAGTTAAGAGTACAAGGTGGGGAATCAGGGCAAAGTTAATAAAAGCATCTAAACAGATACTAACTTTGAAGCTAGTAATAATTTGTACATTTATGAATAACATTTGAAAGCATGTACCTGGATATGAGTTAGGGCCACTAATTGAAACTTTGCCACAAATGTGTAGCAATACTTACCCATATGGGAACAAGGTAAGGCCCAGTGCATATAACAGCGCCTTATCTGTTACGTAGAAGCTAGTGCAGATAGCCTAAATAGCAAACAACTGCACCAAAAAAACTAAACAGACAAGATGCCCATCCCTTCCCTTCCCTTCCC
>VXBI01006024.1:0-11255 GCA_013397375.1 Toxostoma redivivum | reverse complement strand
CTTCCTCCGACTCCATGAGTGAGCGAGCGAGTGAGAGAGCAGGCCCCTGCCCCACCTCTCCTTTTCCGATGTTCCCCCTCTCCCCACCCCACCGTGAGAGAAACTGTTACCCTAGCTGAGCTAAGGTGTAGCCCCAAATACTTAGCATAACAATGGGAAAAATTCCACAGAAAGAAAAAGGGAAAAATTCAACCCCCAACATATGGTCACTGGAAAAATCAATGCCTAGAACAACAACGGGATGGCCTTCAAGAAAAGGTTCACCAGGAAAATGAAAAAGTGATTGCACATGTGAAGGAAGACTGAGGAGGACCGGTAGATCTTACCCCAGGAGATCCACTGGTTATAAAATTGAAGCGGGGGGAAAAGCGAAAGAAGTGGAATTTCTGGCTGGCATGGGGGAAACATAATCAGCTCTGAATAAGACTTTAGCACCTGTGGGGAAGGATTATGTTACAGTAATAGGAGCAACTGGCCAACCTGAAAAAGCGTATTTTTGCAAACCATTAAAATATAGGTTTGGAAAGCAATGGGATATTCATAAATTTCTATATCTGCCCAGTTCCTCGAGACACTTTTTGGGGAGAGACTTATTAGAACAATTACAAATAACCATTACATTTTAAAATAGGGAGGTTATTATGGAGCTAAATGATGAACAGTACACAAAGGCGTCAAGTTTAATGTTAACAGCCATTCGAATGGAGGGAGAAATTAGTGAAGAAATAATAAATCAAGTGTTCCTGGAGTGTGGACATCTAATGTACCAGGGAGAGAAAAAAACGCACTTCATATAGTAAGTAAACTTAAGGAAGGAAAACAACCAGTTAGAATTAGACAGTACCCCTTGAAAAAGGAATATAGGGAAGGAATTAGTCTGATAGTTTTGCAATTAGGGTTGTTAAAAGAGTGCCCATCTGAGTCCAATACTCCCATCTTACCGGTCCGAAAACCTGATGCGTCATATCGGATAGCACAGGATCTAAGGACTGTTAACAAAAAACCAGATCTCTATCCCATGATAGCAAATCCATACACTTGGAAACATTCCTAACACCAGAACTAACTTGGTTTACCAAGTTTTAGACTTGAAAGATGCCTTCTTTTGTCTTCCTCTCCATGAGGACAGACAGAAAATTCTTGCATTTGAATGGGAAAACCCTAAAAGTAGGTGCAGATCCCAGCTCACATGGACAGTGTTGCCTCAGGGGTTTAAGAACTTTTCCTGTTTGGGGAACAACTTGCCAAAGATCTGGAATCCTAGGAGGCTACTCCAGAAGAAGGAAAACTATTGCAGTACATGGACGATACCCTCATAGCCACCCGGACGAAAGAGGCATGTGCAGCCTGGACGGTAATCCTCTTAAACTTTCTAGGACTTCAGGGATACAGGGTATCAAAGAGAAAGGCCCAGGTAGTGAAGCAAAAGGTAATTTATCTGGGTTATGAAATTAGTGCAGGACAACGGACTCTAGGGCAAGACTGCAAGGAAGCGATAGGCCCATCCTGAAACCTCAAACAATAAAAAAATCGTGAACATTCTTAGGAATTACAGGGTGGTGCCGATTATGGACTTGTAACTATGGCATACTTTGTGAAACCCATGTGCCCATTCAAATGTGAACAGAGACCTCCAGTGGACAAAAGCCTTTCACCAGCTAAAGAATGCTCTAATGTCAGCTCTGGCTCTTGGGCTCCCAGATGTGAGTAAACCATTTTTTCTGTTTTCCCAGGAGAAACAGGGAATTGCCCTGGGGACACTGGCCCAGGACCTGGGTCTGTACTGGAGAGCAGTTGCTTACTTCTCCAAGCAACTAGATTCAAGAACCAAGGGATGGCCAGGATGCCTTAGAGCCATTGCAGCAGTGGTGCTGAAATTCACTTTGGGCCAGAAAATTACTGAATTGGTGTCTCACACAGTGTCTGAAGTCCTGGAAGTAAAGGGCAGGCACTGGCTCTCCCCACAAAGGTTCCTGAAATACCAAGCCAACATGGTAGAACAAGATGATGTAGAGATAGTTGTAACTACCATTATCAACCCACCTTCTTTTCTTAGTGGAAATCAAGGGGAGCTGGTACACCACAACTGCCAGGAGACTATCAAAGCCTCCTAGTCCAGCTACCCTGATCTGAAGGACGCTCCTTTGGCTGATGCAGAAACCTGGTTCACTGATGGAAGCAGCTACATCATGAGTTGAAAGAGACATTCTGGGTATGCAGTTACCACCTACAAAGAGGCAAGAGAATCTGGACCCTTGCCAGTAGATACCTCTGCCCAAAAATCTGGGATAATCATTCTAACCTGCACCCTAGGGATTGCAAAGGGAAAGAAAATAAGCATTTATACAGACTCCAGATATGCATTTGGGATTGTACACACACATGGAGCCATCTGGAAAGACAGAGGAGTGTTGAAGTCACAAGAGAAAAACATCAAACATGCGCAGGAAATATTGCAGCTACTGGAAGCAGTTTGCTACCTGAGCAGGTAGCAATTATGCATATCAAGGCATAGCAGAAGGTGAGTTCAGAATTGAAAGAAGGAAAAGTGCTGGCAGACAGAGAGGCAAAAGAAAAAGCAAAAACGGGATTATGATTGAGGGAGCTTTAATTCCAGATGGACAGATCTCTTTTGAAGGTAAGCCAGTATATACCAGAAGAGATAGAAAACTAATTAAGGATCAAGGAGGAACATATAACCAAGACAGATGGGCTGTTACTGCAGAAGGGACGATTGTCACCCCTTCTCATCTGCTATGGTTATGAGTAAGGGAAGAGCACCAGAAAACACACTGGGGACTAGATGACTGATATAACTATCTAAGTGAAAACATTACGGCAATAAATTTATACTCTACTATCATTCAGGTAACCTGAGAATGTGACATTTGCCTCCAGACCAAACCCAGGGATATCCCCAAACCAAAACTTGGTCAAATTGGAAAAGGCCACAGGCCAGGGCAACAGTGGCAAATTGATGTTTCAGAACTAACAGAAAAGGGGGGTATTGATATTTGCTGCTGTTAACAGACACCATTTCAGGGTGGCCAAACACTTTTCCCAACAGAACAGCCAAAGCCAGGAAGGTAACCTAGGTATTGATAGAAGAGATAATACCACACTCTGAAGTTCCAGCCACAATATCTTCAGAGACAGGGCCGCATGTTATTTCAAAGGTACTACAACAAATTAGTTAAAAAATCAAACCAAAATCAAATGAAAAATCAAACAAAAAACCCACAGTAACCAAACCAACCAACAAACCAAATCCAACAACAACAACCAAAACAAAACAAAAACACAAGAGAAAGAATACTCCCACATACCAATAGACCATTTCATCCTCCAGTCTTTACGCCTGCACGCACTAAGGAACTGAGACAGCAGAAAAAGATGATTTCTTTGAGTACATTTGCAGGAAAAGCAAGTTTAGGACAGGCTCTCAAAAAGACAGTTCTCAGCAAAGAGAAAAAGGCCCCATCGGCAACTGCAGGGCCCTGGGAAATGGCAAGTGCCACACTCTCAGCCTATGGGAGACAAAAGGGCTCTGAATTGCCCACAACTGGCATGTAAACCCTGTTCCCAGGGTACTTCACACACAGCATACTTACAGAGGACTCCAGAGAGCTGAGAGTCAGCTCTGCCTTCTCCATCTTCTGCATCCTAAAGCTGCCTGAGAGAAGAAATTTAGACTCGACTCCACCAGCACAATCCCTGTGGGCCCAGGGCACAGTGCCTAGGAAGGTCTTTGTGTGCTGAGCCTCTGCCCCAGCCAAGAAAAGCTCCCAGCACAGGTTCACCTTTCCTGGTCAGCGAAACCACCCAAGTGCCCCAGCAGCAGGAAATTGACAGATCTGGGTGGCACCAATGCTGGCAAACACCAGACTTGGCCACTGCCAGTGCCAGCAATCTGCTGGATCTGGACTCCTGGCACCCACAAATTACCAGAACTGGGCAGTGCTGGTGCCAGAACTGGGAAATTGCCAGATTTTGGCCTTCTTTGCACGCAAATTGCTAGACATGGAGTGTGCAGGCACCAGGAAATTTGAAGATCTAGGCAGTGCCGGAGGCAGAAAACACCCATTTTCAGGCTCTACTTGCTGGAAAGGATAAGATTTAGGATTCTGGATCCACCCTTCCTTCCTTTCTTCCTTCCCCCTACTGAATGATCCTACATCGCTGATAAGGCTCTCGAGGGAATGCTCACAGCCGAGAGGATGCCACAGCTCCAGTGCGGGTTTGTATGCTGGGCTTTGTACCACTTATTAGTGGTTTGTCATCAATCTCATCTGTTCTCCCTCAGAGCCAGGATTAATAGAAACACAATTGATGTGATTCTCATGTTCAGGCTTGGATGTTTATTATATCAGAAACTACAGAAAGTATGACAGCACATCTAGCTTCTAGCTAAAAGTAGGAAAAATGGCTACAGCTGAGCCTGCTTCAAGGCCTTTTAAAGCTAAACAAACCAATAAAAGTTTAACACCCACATTATTGGTCCTCTTAACCCAATAATGGATTCCCACAACCCTTAGAGTGACATTTGACTGACCAACCAAAGGCTACTACCTGAGTTCTGTGAAGAAGGAAGAAAATAAACAAAGAAGACACCACCCAAAATTCTCCATCTTGTCCCATATCCACCACTATACTATAAAAACCTCAAATGTAAAACCCATCACCCAGTGAAATTACACACCTCTAACCCACTACACATTTGTGATTTCTAATTCATTATTCATATTTACAACCTTCTCCAAGATTTCAGGTCCAGAATAGTGTTTTCCAGGGGGTCTGTGCCTAGAAGCACAGAAAGCTCAAAAACTCCAGATTTCTGAGATCAAACACACCAGGAGACTTTCAACACCTCTCCCAGGGATGCACAGCGTCAGCTTCATGGGCCATCTGTGCAGGGCCAGGCTCTGGACTCCATGATCCTACTGGGTTCCTCCCAGCTCAGCCCTTCTCACAATTCTCACCCTTTGGCTCAGCCTTTGTGTCCCCATGAGGCGCTGGGAGAGCTGTTGGGGCCGGGCCAGGAGCAGAGCACCCCAACATTCAACTCTCTGGGACACCGCAGCTGTGGCAGCCCTGGTGTTCCCCTCTCTGTGACACCTCAGCCACGGCAGCCCCAACCTTCTTCCCTGGAGACGCTCCATGGCAAGCTTTCTGCCAGTAGAACTGACCGGCCACTGAGCACCCCCAGCCTGGGACAATGTGGATTCCTCTGCACACAGCTCGGGCAAGGTCCCCTTGGCCACCTTCACTGTGTGTTGGGGGTTGAATAATTTCTTTTATTTTCTGTGGAATTTTTCCCCCCATTGTTATGCTAAGTACTTGTGGCTACNACCGGGAACTGAGCACAGGAAAAAGAAGCCTGTGGCAAAAAGGGACTAAAATTGAGCTGTACTGTTCTGTTTTGTTGTCAATTTCTAAAGTTGTTGTTTGTATGCTGTTTGCCTGGTTAGATATATATTAGTAAGGAACTGTTATTCCTATCCCCATATCTTCTGCCTGAAAGCATCTGATTCCAAATTATAGTGATTGAAAGGAGGGGGTTGCGGTCTCCATCTCAGGAAAAGGGGTTCTTCCCTCTCCTTGGCAAATACCTGTCTTTCAAACCGAGACAATTGGTTAGTGAAAATTAGAATATTCAACACAGAAGAAGATTTATTGTATTGTAATGGGAACCTCGCTCTCTTACTCTTACTCTTGCTCTTACCCTTGCTCTCTCTTGCTTCTTACCCTCTTACCTCTCACGCTGTTATCTCTTACTCTTGCAAGCCTGCTCCGAGCTGCAGCTGGCAGCTCCTAGCAGGGCCCTTCCACCCACGCCCTATGCAATAAACCACAAGTTCCAAGACCTGGCTTTAGAGATCTCTTCGTCAGTCCCGACTATCCTGCCCACAGCTGCTCCCACACCCCACCACTTCCCACTGGGTTGCTTTGAGCCAGTCAGCTGTTCCTCTGGTCTGCTATACCACTTAGACCAATTCAGGCAGTGAGAGAATTAAACCAGTTTAACTAGATGAACCAATTAAACTTGTTCAATTAGATGAACCAATTAAACCAGTTAATCCAGTTATAAACTTATTGTCAAACCCTTTAAATAATTCAAAACATTTAAACCAGTAGAGTTAGAACTGATTAGCTAAATTAGATTAAATTACTTGAATTACACAAATTAGAGAAATCAATTAAACAAGTTGCATTAGACAATTCAGCCAGTTAAACCAGTTACACCAGCTAAAGGTGCCAGGCCCTCGGGGACTTTGCCCTGGACTCACCACCAGGAAATCACTTCCATTTTATAACCAGGAAGTCAGAACTTAGGATTTTTCCAGCCAGGGGAGGGATTTCTCTGCTCCAGGACATTCCCAATCGCAGTGGACACCCAGAAGGTGCTCAGAGAAGGAGACCACAGGCACAGAAAGGACTGGTGTGCTGAGGAAGGTCGGGGGCTGGGGTGGACATTATGGATCCAGGTTCTCCCTGCATCCAAGGAGACCCCAGTGCTGAGGAGACCCCAGGACTGAGGAAACCCCAAACCCAAGGAGAAGATTTCAGTTCTGAGGAGACCCTGGATCCAAAGAGACACTGAATCTGAGAAGATTCCAGATCCAAAGAGATTCTGGATCCAAGAAATTTCCAGAGAAAAGAACAAGATTCCAGAGCTGAGAAGATTCTGAATCCAAGGAGACTCCAGAGTTGAGGAACAAATCGTGGATCCAAGAAGAAGATTCTGGAACAAAGAGACTCCAGATCTGAGGAGGAGACCTTGGAGTGAGAAGATTCAAGGAGACACCGGAGCTGAGAAAATTCTGTCTCCAAGGACAAGATCCTAGAGCTGAGGAAACCCCACACTGGAGGAGTAGATTCTGCCCCTGTGGAGCAGCCAATCCCGTGCCAGGATGTGGGAATTCTTGGAGCGGACTGTGGACATCCAGATATCTAACAGGACCCAGAATGTCACCTTACAGAACCCCAGGTGAGGGGACAACACGGGAGGAACCCTGGAATGCAGGAGGGAGGTTTGAGTGGGGTCATAATCCCATGGTGGGAGCATCTCCCAGGGGTTGGTCCATCTCCTACTGGTCTCCTAATGCACTCTCCATCTCCCAGTAGTCCCACCATTATCTCCCACTGGTTCCAGCACCTCCCAGTGGTGGTGACATTGTCTCCTACTAGTTCCACCACCTATCACTTGCTCCACCACAGTCTCTCATCCTCCCCTGATTGCATCCCCTCCATTTCTCCTCCCCAGGACCTACTTCTACAGAGGGCACAGCTCCTTCCCCCCCAGCCCTTCTGTGCCCCCCGGCTCCTCTGACACCTGCCAGTTCTCCAGCCCCCCATTCCGCGGCTGTGTGGGATTCCTGGTCTATGAGGCCACAACCTTCACTGTGGCCATCTACTTCTCCAACCCCCTGGACTACAACCTGTTTCCCATGGAGCTGGGCCTGGAGCTGTCCCTGGTCAAAGCTCACCTGGGCAGGTTGGAGGACACCTACATCCTCATGTCCCAGAGGGGAACTCCCCCCACCACCAATGGGACAACTGCATGCTACTGTGTCACCCTGGACACCTGCCAGGAGCCCGTCCAGGTGAGTGTTGGCAATGTCAAGGTGACAGCCACCATGTCCAACAAAAGGAGGTCCATTATCAGGGTGGTTCTGCAGGAACAAGAGTGCTTAGGGAAGGAAGCCAGAGGGAAACTTCCATTCAAGATGATACTAAAAGAATTAATTTAATTTTTACTGTGCCTGTGAGCTTTTAGCAGAGAAACAAGGCACGCAAAAACTGCTTTCCCAGCAAGAACAGTTGGAAGATAAGAAAAAGACATCTGGCTCAAGAATGTAGTAGTAGACAAAAGAAGGACTGGATCTGAGAACTTGGGGTGGGTTTTATGGTAATGAGTAAATTGTAATATGCACTTACTTGTAAAATTGTGTGTGCTGAAATGGTTAGGAGTATCCTTCGTGGGACCTCAGGCCTGAATAAATGATGCCCTCTTTAATCCAAATTAGTGTTAAGGTGTCTTATTCCAACATTTCAGAGATTTTGTGACAGTAAATTGGAGAGCCAGCCAGAAGATCAGCCAAGAGCTTCAATGAATCTACGGTCAACAGATCTCCAACCAGCATTGGGGAATTTTCAGGGAGAACCTCAACTTTAGACCTCCAGGGACTCAAGGCAAGATCCCTGGGGTAAGTAAAGGCATAATTTAAATTATTTTTCTTGGGGTTATTGACAAGGGATGCAAATCCCCACACAGAGTTATTGGTAAGGGGGATTTGAGTCTCCCTCAACAGGGTTTGAGTCCCTGGGTAAGCTTATCGGGGGGAGATTTGAGTTCCCACCTCAGGGAGTTCAAGTTTCCCCTCTCTGCGGTTCAAGTCCCCAAGAAGTGTTAGGGGCTTGAGTCCCCTAGGAAGTATTAGAGCTTGTCCTCAGGAGGTATCAGGAACTGTTGTATCAGGCCAAGATTGTAGTTTCAAGAAAAATCATTGTTCTGCTGTCTTGTAGCATAGGCTGCCACCATCTTGACTTGGACAGAAGAAGGAATAAAGGAGAAAACAGAGTCTCCATTTACAATCGAAACCTGGTCCCGGCTTTCATCTGGAGCCGCTTTTGTGGTGCAGATTGGTTAATTCCTTTGCATTCTTCTTGAACTCTGAGAGTGTGTTCATGTGAGAGTGGTGTGTTGATTTGAGTTTGCCAGCATATCAATACGGGGATGCCTGTTGTGCTGGTTTCACCTGGGGAGGACAGACTCAGAGAGAGGTTTTCTTTATGAGAACTTCCTCTGTGAGTTGATGGCATCAGGTGAAGGCTGGTTTGGTTATTGACAGCCTGAGGAGCCAATTGGACAAAGTTAGTTCACTCCGTGAACACACATTTTGAAGGAGGTAACCTGGAAAAGAGCTCTCTTTCTCTTCCTGCAGCAGTGCAGGTAAAAGGGCCTGGGACTGGCTCCACTGCAGGCCTGCAGGCCTGGCAGAGGGGCAGGGCTGGGCCCCTTGTCTGGGGAGCTGGCATGGCCCGGCAGGGAGGATGGGTGGCCATGGGCAGTGGCTGCTGCTGCTGAGCCCAGGGAAGCTGATTGAGATCTCAGGCGTTCCCCCTCCTTCCCCTTTCCAGTGTGACCGCTTCTGTTTTGAGCTTGGGCAAGCCCTCCCAACACAGCCTGAGACTCCTGAAATCCTGGCACTGCTCCAGCATTGCAACCTTACATTCGACATGTGAAACTTTAACTCTTTAGTGCTCAGATAAGACTCGCAGNTGGGAATGGGAATTTTAGAACACAAGATGGAGGAAAAAGCACATGTTTGGTCCTTCTTCTTCTTCTTCATCTCCATTTTCTATTGTGGAGCTGGCACTTTTGGATTGGTTTAGAGTAGAAGTTCACTGTCTAATATAGATGATAGTAATTGGGAAATAATTGTAAACATCATGTACATAGTTTTTAGTATAAAAAGATAACACCGCCCTGAAGGTGAGAGAGAGTGTGCCATGGCTGCCCTGCAAGACAGACCTTGGCTGGGCTGAGAGAAACTATTACAGATAAGAAAATAATAAACCTTGAGACCGAAATCAAAAGAGCCCAGATTTTTTCTACCTTGAACACATGAACTGCCAGACAAGAACTTTTACACATCTCGGAGGGAAAAAAAACAAAACAGATTTTGAGAAGAAATGAAGAGAATTTTTGGTTTGTAACAGTTCATTCTTAAAAGTAAATACCCTTTGAGTTTAACATGGCCCATAAGCACAACTTTGGGAAAGCTGTGAAGATGGGAGGAGCCTCACAATTTGTAAGTTCTTTTCCCGGGCAGATGCGAATTGTGAAAAGTGAAACCACGAGAGAACTGGTTTTCCCCCTCCTTGTAGAAAAATCCCTATGGCCTGACAAGAGGAAACTTCTCTCTCTGGAGTGAACTGAAAAGGACTATTTAAGTTGGGAACTGAGCGAAGTAGTTTTTTGTATGTTTGTTTTGTTGCGAAGCTTGGGAGAGGGGAGGAGGAAGTGGTCTGAAAATCTTATTATGAATTTGTTTCTTTCTTTCTTTGTGTAGTTAATAAATTTCTTTTTATGCCCTTTTAAGTTTTAGGCCTGCCTTGCTCTTTTACTTGTGGTTCTGTCTCACAACAGAAAAATGAATATATTTAAATTAGCCAATCAAAACTAGAACATTATTTGGTGCATTGACCGGGAATTGAAATTAAACCAAGACACCTGTGATATAAAAATTAATTTGCAGAGAGAGTGTTGGAGTGTGATAGAGTGATTGCTGGTGTTTTGGAACTGCTTTATTTTTGTGTGCATGGCTGAGATTGCATTTGTGGACTTGAAGCACCCTCTTTTGTCAGTTTTAGTGACTGCAGGTTTGGCAGTCCCCTTTCTTTTCCCCTCTCCCACCTACATTACAAACCTGGAAATACCGTTAGGACTTTCAGAGGTAATAGCCTGTATATTTGTAATTATTGAATATGGGGCCGGTTTCTTCTAAAATGAAAGTGGGAGATGATATTCCAAATTCTCCATTGAAATTTGTGGGGTTAAATCTCTAGTTCTCTAGGCACCAATGTGTTGGGTTGTCTGCTTTAATGAGCCAAGAAGCTAATAGTTGCTATAAAGTTGTTTATTGCAAAGGCACATCAGTCTCGAAAGGCAAAGTGTTGAAGTCTATGCTAAAACTTTGGTGTAAAGTCCCCAACAGAAGCCAAAACTGCTCCTGGTGGTCCTGGCAGGGCCGATGTTGCTGCGACAGCTCCTGTCTTCTTCTTGGGTGTTGATGATAGCAGTGAGGAGAGAGCAGGAACAAAAGCAAAGCAAGAAGCAAATGGCAAATGTAAAGCTCTCCTCAATGCATAGATTCTTATATAGAAACTTCCCAACAAGCTAAAGACACAAACTCAAACCACTACTTCTTAACCTATTAGAATTCTAGTTCCTTAGCACACCAGGTTATGTATAAACTACGTATATGTCTATCTTGTTCTATCTGAAAAATGTAAGCAATATACTTACTATAGTTTTATTATGTCAAAAACTGTGTTCCTGAAGTCTGCATGGAAATACTAGTATCTAGAACTATGTTTTTCAGTCTTGACTAGAACTTGCAGTTCTACTCTGGCATCTGAGACCTTTATTCACTAAAAGCACTTAAAACTTACTCTTAATTACTTACATACTTGCTTACTTATTCTGGAACTTAAATTTACACCTCAACATTATGTGTGAGTGGCTTAAC
>VXBI01006013.1:0-10259 GCA_013397375.1 Toxostoma redivivum | reverse complement strand
AAAACGAGGCGAGAACCGTCCCGGCTGTAATCGGTTTTAGGCAGCAGAGCCGGGGTGGTCTTATCCCTCTTTGTGAAAACACTGTAGGATACTAAGTTCCAGGGAAATGCCTACGGTGCTAGCAGGTTGTTGTCTCCGTCCTGAAAGCCTCCGGGCTCCAAAAACGCAGCCAACAGAGATTTCCAGGTAGTTGATCACCCAAAGGCTTATTGAATCTCAAAAATGAGACTCACAGCCAGTCCTAGGGAATCCAATTAGGCGTGGATTCAACCAAGATGAGTGCCAACTGCTGTACCCTCTGTTTCCCCCTCAATCCTGCCCAGCTAGCTGTATAATATTATGAGAGGGAAACTGAGTTTCAGCATTAGGAACTTAATAAAGCAAGGAGGCCTCTCACCTGATTTTCTCTGGACGTGTTCCGAGTTTATTCATGAAGGAGTCCAGCGTGAGAAGGGGAGAACAAAGGGAATGTGGGGTTATTTAACCCTTTGAGTCGAGGGGAGGAGCTGGAAGCTTGCCAATTAGGAAAAGGTCTGAGGGTTTGAGTTAGACCAGTAGGAAGAAAGTGGTTTCACATAACAGGGTTACAACAGGCCGTTATTTTAGTTCTTTAGTTAAAAACAAACAAACAAAATAAACTAACAAAAAAAAACCACCTTTTTTTTTTTTTTTAAATGCTAAACACAGAAATAACAAGTTTTGTAGTCACAGGAATACTTTTCCCTGTCCCATTCCCCTCTGGAAAAAAAATAACACCATCACTCATTTTACATGAGAAAGTTAATTGTGTCATTTTTGCAACAATTCAGGCTGATAGTAAATAAAAATATGGCAAACAAAACCACACAATCAGTCATATGAAATCTATCAAATAATAAAATGATAGCTGAATACTAACTAACAGCTTACCTGGAATAAAGGATGGCAATTCACAAAGCATTATCTAGAAAGTAAATACTCTATTTTAATTTATTTTTTTTAATTTGCCAAAATAATGTTTAAAAATCACAGTATTTTAAGAAATGAAATCCACAGTGGGATTTTAAGCACTATTTGTTCTTTCACCACCTTGCTCAGCAGTCTCTCTACTTCAATCATAATGACAACAGTCCGTGCTAACAAAAATGGAGAGATGTCCTTTTGTTAATTTTGAGGTATTAGGAAACAGGTGGCTGTTTTAAGTAAATCAGTTTCTGTCTTGCTTTTGTTCTCTAAAGCAGTTGCATTGAGTCTGGAAAATCATTATGTATTGGAATTAGAAAAAAACGCAGCAAAATTTGCATGTTGAAAAGTTACATCATCTCCTAACCATGCTCATTCAGTTTGCAAACACTACAAGTCTACTGCAAATTGCATTGTGTAACTTAGAGACACAGGGAGTTGTTTCATTAGTCCATTATGAATGTAATTTCCCGTTGTTAAGATCCAGAAGAAAAGACGCAGTGATATAATGGAACCACTTATTCCAACATTTAAATAGCTTTAATATACATACACATAGGTACCAGTGCTTTGAAAATAGATCATTCATTCCTAAAAGCAGATTTGTTTCTTCCTTCTGCCCACCCCACCTGCCCATCCCTTTCCATTCACTATTGTTCAAGTAAGTTGATCAAAATCACACTCAATTTTTATTCCTTTTTGGCCTCTGAGGTCTCTTGGAGAAGTTTGTCAGCAGCTACACCACTGACTGTAGTTTCATTGTTGTGGGACAAGTCCACCACCATTTCCTCAGTGTTTTCCTTTTCTTCTACTGTCAGTGTATTAACAGTCTTTTCTGTGTTCTCCTTCAGTTTGCTGTCCTCTCTGGTCCCTTGCTTACTTTCATTCAGAGCCCTGAAAATTCAAGCAGCAGAAAATGGAAACCTTTACAATCCAAACATGCTTTGGATACAAGGAAATAGGGAGAGTACTTCTCCCAAACAGTTGGCAAACCGATAAACCTTATTGAAACTGGCAACATTTCAAGTACTTTTATTTAAATAGACAAGAAATAATACTTTCTCTTACCCTTTATCCCTCCACAGCCTAGTTACAATATTGCATTCAAACGTCTTCCACATGCCAATAATCCTGGTTGAGGATTACTCAATCCTCTTTAAAGAAACTCTAGTCAGCAAAGACATCTGTTCTACTGAACAGATCTTTGTCAAGAGAAGAAAAATTAATGTTCTGGAGCTGCCTATTATTTCACAACATGGACTGACATTTATGAGCCAACCGTGTCCTGGGCTGCATCAAAAGCAGGTTGAAGGAGATGATTCTGCCCCACTCGGATGAAACCCCACCTGCAATGCTGCATACAGCTCTTGGGGCTCCAGCACAGGAAGGACGTGGAGCTGCTGGAGCGAGTGCAGACGAAGCCACAAGAATGCTCCGAGGGCTGGAGCCCCTCTGCTCTGGAGACAGGCTGGGAGAGCTGGAGGTGTTCACCCTGAAGAAGAGAAGGCTCCAGGGAGACCTTAGAGACCCTTCCAATGCCTAAAGGGGCTCCAAGAGAGCTGGAGAGGGACTTTGGACAGGGTCCTGGAGTGACAGGACAAGGGGAATGGCTTTAAACCGAAAGAAGGTAGATTTAGATTAGATATTAGGAAGAAATTCTTCCCAACCCAAACCATTCTATGATTCTGTGAAGGGAAAAGATCTTTGCTATTAACTTCACCATGTGCTTTTTGGGGAGAGAGCACACTTACTGAGATTTTCCTTTACTTGAAGCTCTTAACACTTCTCTGTGCATAATTCTTTGCACTGGACCTCCAAGTTTAGTTGCAAGCATGCTAAGGATAAATAATAAGGAAGAGAAAAAGCCAAAAGAACCCCAAATTTCCATATAATTTGCTGCCATTTCCATGTTGCTCTACTGGCAAGCAAACATCAGCAATAGACTCAAGTAATGCTAATTTTGGACCAACAAACTGAACTGGTATTCACCTTGAAATGAAGTTTAAGCTTTAGGATCACAGTAAAGAACATTTATGTGCTACATTTGGATTTGATAACACCAGATTTTAACTCCCAAACAGAGGGAATTTGTGGAACAATCTGTATTCCAGAAACCCTTGGCCCTTTATCTGTAGATAAAAGTTTCTTTCAGTTTGAGGTCTGAGCTAGACCTGAAACGGGAACGGTATTTGGACATATGGAGATATTCAGGTACAGGTTTAAAAACAAGTTACTTTGGATTTCTGGGTTCCTGGGTCAAACAGGATGGACAGAAGCATCCGGTTGAGCAATGATATCTGATAACTGCATCCAACAATGCTTGTGTTAGAATTCTTCCCTTGTTAGAATAATCTGTCATATCCCTGTGTTTGCTTTAATTATGTTTTTTTTGGCGGGGGGGGGGGGGGGGGGGGGGGGGGTGGGGGGGGNGAAGTCCTTTGTTCCTGCAGAGGGAGAAGGGAGGAATGGGTGGAGAGAAGCACAAAAATCAACTGTTACATTTGGCTGTTCTGCAAAGGAGTCTGTAAATCAACTTACATGTCATGCCTCAGCACATGTCGTTCCCACTCAGAGCCCTCTGTAAATGATCGGCCACAGAACTCACATGGAAAGCGCTTCTCTAGAGCTCCACTGTCAGCATACATCATGGACTCTGGGAGAGAACAAAATTATCAGCACATTGATGAGCATCACGGCAAGAAGGGACCTTTATGATTATACTCTGATCTTCCCTGCTGCCCTTTAGGGAGGAAAAAATATCCCAAAGCAGCAAAAGAATTTCCTTTTAAAAAGTAGGTATTTCTGAAATGTCCTCCCCATCCTAAAAAGCAAGGTGTGAAAGCTCTATAACCACCACTATGAGAAAAGGTCACTTAAGTACAATATGGAGATGGGGGTCGGGGTGGGGAATGGAACTTTCAAAATAATTCAGTGCTTCCCACTTAGACACCTACATGAACAACTAAGGTATCGTATTCATACCAAAAAGTGAACTGAGGTTCTCCAAAAGTGACCAGGATTTCAAGAAGCTACAGAGCCATCATGCACACTGCAGCTGAAAAATCTCATCCTCCATCTTAAGTCTGTGTAGTGGTTTGGCACTGGACGGATGCCAGGCACCCACCGAAGCCGCTCACTCGCTCCCCTCTGCAGCTGGATAGAGGAGAGAAAATTTATATTGGTTTTGTATGGCCTGGTTTGGGGAGGGGAACGCGGGCTAGAGGGGTGGCTTCTGTGGGAAGCTGCTAGAAGCTTCCTCAGTGTCCAGCAGAGCCAATCCCTGGTGGCTCCAAACATGGATGTGCCACTGGCCAAGGCTGGGATAATTAGAAAGGGTGGTAACACCTCTGTGAGAACATATTTAAGAAGAAAGAAAACCAAAAAGTTGTTGCGCAGTTGTAATTGCGGCCAGAGGAGAGCAGGGTGAGAACACGTGAAAGAACAACTCCGCAGACAGCAAGGTCAGCAAAGAAGGAGGGGGAGGAGGTGCTCCAGGCACCAGAGCTCAGATTCCCCTGCAGCCTGTGGTGAAGACTGTGGTGAAGGAGCTGTGCCCCTGTAGCCCATGGAAATCCATGGGGATGCAGAGATCCACCTGCAGCCCGTGGAGGCGCTTCACACCAGAGCAGATGGATGCATGAGAGGAGGCTGTGACCCCATGGGAGACCCAGGGAGAAAGTGATGCCTTAGGTTTTAGCTTTCGTACTTTCCAGATTCTATACTGCATTAATATATAACTCTGAACTTCATATAAAGTGTTAGCAAACTCTCTTCACAGTTTAGTTAGACGAAACAATCCTTTTCCAGCCTGAGAACCAAGGACACCGTTGCAGCTTTGGGCACAAAAAGTATAAACAACAGTGGATTGAGGAGAGCAATCTGGGACAATGGGACTTCATAACCTAAAGCCGTAATTGGACAATTAACCCCAATATGTAAATGGACCAAAACTTATAAAAGTGTGAAAACTCATCACACAGTGTCCATCCTTGGTGGAGCCATGGTTGGGCTCTTGCACTGCCCAAGGTGTATCCTTTGAAGGCCTTTTTAATAAATACCTACTTTATTCCTTTAACTCTGTCTAGCCTCTTTTCTAGGTAGCCTCTTCATCCATATATAGGGCCCTGCTCCCATTCTGGAGCAGCCTGTCTCTTGGAATTCAATATGCAAGGAATTCTCAGAACATTGAGCCTGTAAATCAATATTTATAAAAGAACACATCATTTGACCTGAGGCATTGGAAAAGCTTCCAAGCTTAGGTGCTAGAGGCAAGAATGTAGATTTAAAGCTTAAGGCAGAGACAAGTTAAGTAGAGAAAAGTTTAACTATAGAGTTTAAGGTATAGAAAGAACAAAGGTAGTTGCAAAGGTGCCAAGAAGTCTTAAAATAGGTCTTTGTGTCAGAACAGCATTGGCTAAGAATGGTCATACTCTAATTAGACGAAGTTTATTAGTATTGGTTTAATAACACAAATATCTCTGTTGGCGGTGTTTTATTGGTTAATAAATCCTTAAAAGACCTTGTAACCATAAGCCTTGTGACCTCTAGTCATGCTCTCAACACTTGTAGCAACAACTCACGTTTTCTGTAGAAGATAAGAAAAATAAACCGCACTTTTTAAAGCAACTAGAAGTCCCATCTCTCTGCCTCATTTGGAAAAAGAAAGAATCCCTGCAGAACGTTGTATCATGGGAGCAATAAACCCACACTTGTCCTTGAAGGACTGCACCCTGTGGAAGTGACCCAACGCTGCAGCAGTCTGGGGAGGACTGTTTGCCCCTGGGATGGACTCATTGCAGCAGTTCACAGAGAGCTATTGCTCGTGAGATGGACTCACATTGGAGAAGTTCACAGAGAACTGTCTCCAGTGAGAGGGACCCTCCAATGCAGCAGGAGAAGGACTTCTCTCCCTGAGCAACGGGAGAATCCACGAGTGATGAACTGACCATAACCCTCATTCCCTGTCTCCTTGCGCCGCTGGGGTAGGAGGGAGAGCTGGGAAGGAGGGAGGGGTGGAGGCAAGGTGTTTTTAAGATTTTATTCTACTTCTCATTATTCTGCTCTGATTTTGTTAGTAATAAACTAAATTCATATCTCTAATTAGAGCCTGTTTTGCCACCTGTGATGGTATTTGATGAGCAATCTCTCCTGGTCCTTATCTCAACCCATGAACCTTTAATCAAGTTTTCTCACCTCTATCCAGCTGCAGAGGGGAGTGAGTGAGTGAATGAGTGAGTGGCTTTGGTGCATGCCTGGCATCTGGCCAGCATCAAACCACTACAGTGTTATATCTGTTTGCAGAGATGTTTTAATGCCCCCTGTATTTGAACAATTGAAGAGATTGTGGGGTTTTATGTCAAAACCAGCACAGAGAGTTTAGTGTGGAAATAACTTCAGAGCAAAACCAAAAGATAGTCATTATGTAATTTTCAAATCAGTGATGCAAATCTTAGGAAATGAAGACTTGGTATACTTAGCATCTAATACTCATAAGAAATTGTCATCCCCTCAACATGAAGTCTCATGAATAAGAGAATATAACTGAAAGGATGGTATCTCAACTGCACAGGTGTTTCATCTGATCCTAATAATTTATACAAAACATTTAGGATCTCATTTGCAAAACTTTTGAGCACCTAGATTTACATCCAAAATCACTGGCAGCTGAGGGGACGGCATTTCTGAAAGCTAATCCCCATGTGAAAAGAGCCAATTTTAACAAAAGATTAAATGTTTTGTAATAAATTAAGGCTTTAAAAACAATTGCATGGACCATAGACAGCCCTACCAGAAGGAATGTGATAGTGGATCTGATAATCACCAACGTCAGTGAACTAATTGGGGACATCAAGAGTGGAGGCAGAATGGGCTGAAGTGATCATGCATTGGTGGAGTTGGCAGTCCTGAGGCATATGGGTCAGGTAAGAAGTCAGGACCCTGAACTTCAGAAAGGCAGACTTCCAGCTCTTCAGGGAGATTGTCAGTGGGATCCCCTGGGAGACTGCCCTCAGGGACAAGGGAGTGAAACAGAGCTGGCATAAAGTCTTCCATAGAGTGCAAGAGCTAGCAATCCCCATGAGCAAGACATCAGGCANTCCATAGAGTGCAAGAGCTAGCAATCCCCATGAGCAAGACATCTGGCAAGGAAGGCAATAGACCAGCATGGCTGAGTCAGGACCTGCTGGCCAAACTAACAGGAAAGAAGCAAATGCATAGATAGTTGAAGCTAGGACAGGTGACCTGGGAAGAATATAGAGATGAAGTTCGGTTGTTGTGGGAAAAAGGCTGGGAGTAAAATTAAAGAAAAGTAGAAAGTTATAGATGCAGTTTTAACAGTATGGAAATTATAGGGGGGAATGTGGTTGCTACTCCCTGGACGGAATGTGGTCAGCATGCCCGACCTCCTACACATAATACAATCTAAGGGGGACTAAATGGGGGGTGGAGCAGAGTGGACACCCTGCATCCAGGCTCTGTTGAAACCCTTGCAGAGGAAAGAACTCACTGGTACTTTTTAGCTGATAAGCCACACAGCAGCTGAAAACCAAAGAATACAAAGGAAGATGTCTTGCTGGTGAATCAGCAACAATGGTGAAATCACTGTCCTTGGACTGATGCATGTATCCATTCCAAGGTTATCTCAGATACTGTACTGTTGTTACCCATCCCCAAGGTATGACCACCCCTCACTGAATAAGATGTATGACTAAAGTCACTCAAGCTCTACCTAAAAATAAAGAAACAGTATAAAAGTGAGTTAGGAATGGGGAGAAGTTAGGGAAGACTCCATTGTAACTTCTGGGATCAGTCGACAGGCCAAACCTGTCTTCTCCTTCATAGGAAGTCCTATTGGGTAAGATTTGTTCTCTGTGCATGCTGAATGATCATCTCAAGCCAGCTTTCATTGGGGATTAGAGTCTGTTATGTTGCTTTGAATAAGTTTTTGCAGTCAGATACTATCACCAGCAAACCTCAAACCTTAATCTGTCACAATTTTATTAATAGTGTTATTCAGTAAACTGTTAATGTGAGTCCTTCAAGGATGCTAGCAGTTGTGAGCAGCAGGTAATATACTCTATTAAAGGTGTGGAGACCCAGGAGAGAATCTCTCTGTTGGCATGCGACCCTAAAGAAGTCGGTCAAACCACCATCTGATCCAGTGGATGGCTCAGTGAAGAGTCCCCATAACAGGATGCTGACAGACTAGTCATGCACAATGGTCTCAGCTTTCCTGGGATGCTGACAGACTAATAAAACACTAATGGTTTGAGGAAATCGCTGCTTTTCAAGTGACAGTTGTGTGGGGATGGGGCGAGGAAGGCCAAGATGAAGCTGGAACTGAACGTGGCAAGGGACACAAAGAATAACAGGAAAGGCTTCTACAGGTATGTTAACCAGAAAAGGAAGGCCAAAGAATGTGTATGCACACACATCCCCCAATAAACAACACTGGCAAACTGGCAACGAATGAGGTACTTGACAACTTTTTTGNCTCTAAACTGGAGACAGATGGATTCGATGAGTGGACAGTTAGGTGGATAAGGAATTGGTTGGACGGTTGCATCCAGAGGGTCGTGGTCAATGGCTCAGAGTCCTAATGGACATCTGTGTCAAGTGGTGTCCCTCAGGGATCTGTATTGGGACCAGTGTTATTTAATATTTTCATTAATGACATTGCTGAGAGGAAAGGGTTAAAACCAGAAGATTTGTCAAGGAGGGAATAATTTTGCTCAGTTACCTTGCAGCTGGGAATGCTAAGAATGTCAGTGTGGGAAAACTCCATTTATTATGCCTAGTGTTGTTTATCCTCTGCCTGTTTTGAGAAGTAGAATTCCTGTGTAGAGAGAGAATACACTCTCACAGACATGCTTGAGCCTCCTGCTGGGAGAGCAAGTGATCATAAAAGTACAGCCTTGTAATAAACTGTGTGCGGGCGAAGCCTTTGATATATTTGGGTTGGCGGTGGGCCCCACCTAGTGCCCACTAGGATGAACTAAGCCTAATGAAGCCTGTGTCCCTGTGTGCCCTTGCTGCTCCCTAGGATGAACTAAGCCAAACAGACCCTATGTCCCCATGTGTCTCTGCTGCCTGATGTTGTTAGCGAGTTAATGAAATAAATCTACTCTTTGCATTTCAGCTGTCATTTGGTAGTCACCCTGGTTATCTGTATGCGTTGATTCACACATTTGGCATAGTTGGCAGAAGCCAAGAGCAACTATGCCATGGCCATGGAAAACTGTTAAGGACAGTAGAACAGAACGGCATAGCCTAAGAGAAATAGATAAAGGATGTAACTTAGGCAAACAGAAGTCATGCAAAATGCAAGCAGGATGCCAGCTCAGTTCTGCAAAGCTGACAAAGCAGAAGTTATGCAAAACAATGATATTGCACTTATTCAAAAGCAAGGGTTGAGGAACAGCCACCTAAAAGGACACCTGATGTCAGAGACTGAAATGTTATAGTTCATGGCTTAAACATTGATATAAAGGACTTCTGCCCATTATGGCAGAACTGTGTAATGAAGGTGCACCACCAAAGCCACACCACGGAAGCCCATTCCACCCTGAATGGGCCTCCTGACTGAAACCTTGAACTGTGAGTTAAGATGCCTAATAGAACTTGAGATAAGATAAAAGCGACACTTGTTCAGTCATCTCAGGTCTGGAAAGAAACGGATAACGCTAGGAGAGCATCCACAGGAGGGCCAAGTCCAGCAGCTGTCCTGAAAATCATACCTCGCTGGCTTTGGGCTGGGGGAGGTCGTAAGTCTTATGGTCATAAGTCTTATCTGCTGAGACCAGGTTTGCATAGACACCCCTCCCCTCCTCCCCAACCAAGGGGGGAGGAGGAGAGCCTTGGGTGTGTGATGCAACCTCTGATCAGAGGCAGTAAACACCCCTCCTCCATTACACAAACTGGCTCAGTTGTAAAAAACCCCCAACCCCAGGAAAGCCATATCCATGGAACATTCATATGAGAGGCAACTGAGACAGTGCCATAATCCAGCAAAGACCCCCTAAAGAGTTCCCCAGACTCATTCCTGAGGTCTCACATCAGAGCACTGCATGTGATGCAAAGTGATGCAACCGATCCAGTCTTGCAAGTGTCAAATTTGCCCCCTCCCGGGTGTTCCCATCTGGCCCAAATGTATATTAATCCATTGAACTTGATGCTTTTTGGCAGGGGACCCTCACCACCAAGAAGACCAGATGGAGAGGATTGACTGGACGCTGTTAAGATCCACGAGAGGTGATATTTTCTACTTAATCTGTCTCTGCCACTCCTCCTGTCCCCCCCACCTCTTTTTCTATTTCTTT
>VXBI01006010.1:0-10198 GCA_013397375.1 Toxostoma redivivum | reverse complement strand
CTTATAGTTTCCATATTCTCAAAATCTTTGGCCAGGCAATCATATTTATAAGGTTTTCCTGTTTCCTCTTCCCCAAGAGTATAGAACACAGAAATAATTGCAGTTGTGTTCTCACGGAAAAAATCTTTCTTTCCATATTTTTAACTTTTTTTTTTTTTCTCAGATTAAGGTAGTTTGCACACACATTTGTCCCATTCCAAAGAAAGTAAAATTCTTTGCATCTCAGATGTGCTTTGATCCATCCAGCAATTTTGTATATATATTCAGAACGTTACACTGATAGTCTTGTTACTGATACAAAACCATGGGCTAACCAAGACTAGAGCATATGGATTTTATTTCTATGTAACTATAGCTACTATCTATTTTTGCTTAATGTAATCCAGATGACATAAATATTGCAAATTAATTTAAACACTATATTAAAGTTAAGATCCAGATTTAAGGCAATAGCGTAAGTAATTCAGTTCAAATTCTTATGTCAAAAAAGTAATTATCTCTTTACTATCAATGTTTTTACAGTAAAACTGTAGGTTGCTCTTGTGAAAGAAAGAGAAAACAGAACACAAAAAGAGATTTTAACCGTCCCTAGCAAAAAAAGAAGAGAAACAAGAAAGAATAAAAAATTTTTTTAAAAGATGATTCAATGCATAAATAAGAGCCTTATAGTCTTGTGCCAGTATGGTAAGTGTTAATAACCTAATTAAGGCATTAAAAGATTTAAAAATTAACATTTCCAAAGATAATTAATGAAATTATAAGAAAGTATAGAAATAAAACCCACTTAGAATTAATGTACTTTCAAAATAGAATTTTGGATCCTGCAGAAGATCAAGGTTTTACAATTATTGATGTTCTTAATAATTTAAGAAATATGGATTGTGCTCTCATATTTCTTTTGAGACAACATGAAGACTTTGAACGTCATTTTTCACAATTTGATTCAGGAGTAGAACTGGACAACCCTTTGTTTGAAGCACTTCAGCTGTGTCCTAACTCACTCATGCTTTGTAAAACAGATAATATTGATCAGAGCAGCCTTCCCAAGTTACAAAAAACCCAAAAAAAACCAAAAACCCAAGCAACCAACCAACCAACCAGAGAAAAAAAGTATATTTCATGTTGCTGATCTTATAAAATTAGAAGAAACAAGAAATTAACAAGAAATTTAATGAACTTACAGGCCTAAGGGTTTTTACCTTCTTATTTTGAAAATATTTTTTGTTTGTTTGTTTTTCTCTATTCCTATTTTCAAAGCTGTAACTGCTAATCAATAAAGCAATTTAACCTAGTCAGTAATGCTATTTTTCTATATATATATTTAAAATTATGCAGATATAATATATTATTATATTATATATAAATATATAATTGTTTATCCTTTCTGTAGTATTTAAAGCAATATGGATTTTTAAGAATACAAAATAATGGGGATGTGTTGAAGAACAGAGATGGATGAGAGAGAATCATCTGGGCAAGGGGTACCTTTTAGGAAGGCAGGGACTTGAGAGAAGGAAAACTGTCATTGCTCTTTTGAAAACCCTCTGTATCTTGTCCAAGGAGACCAATATGAACATAGGGCAGTTCCTTTTCCTCTGAGGGGCACACCTGAGGGGCACAGAGCCATACCTGTGAGCACTTTTTGAGTAAAAGAACAGCCCTGGGAAGAAACATATTCATACTGGGGAAACTGTATTTCATGTTGCACCAAAGTTTTGCCTTTAAAATTTTCAGTAGCTGCTCTGTCTAAGAGGTTCAGAGAGCTTAACTTGCCCTGTGTCATTCATGGCTTGGGTCTTACTTGGTGTCATTCATGGCTTGGGTCTTACTTGGGAGCAATATCATCTCAACTGCAGCTAATGCCCTGGTTCATGTAATAGCAGTGCCCAAATCCAGGCCTTCATGCTGCCAGTAACCTGCACCACTGTTCTTGTTCAGTGCCCTCTCATGGGAACCACAGAGCTTTGTTCTTGCAGTAAATAAAGACCAGGGAATCATGTGCTTTTCCTCTAAATGTCCACAGCAGTGAGAGGAGTGAATGCCCTCCTGACTTGATCAATGCTTCCCCTCCGTAGTTCTACCGAACTGAGTTTTCTTGCATTACTGTAGCCCATGGTCCATATCTTATCCTATCTTATGGCACATAAGAAATATTTATTTGAATTCATGTGTGCTAGCCTGTTTTTTCAATAAAACTGCTGTCATAAAAACAGTCCCACCTGAAATGGAGGTGTGTATGATATTAATGATGTAGGCTGAGAAGAAAAAAACCAACAAAACAACCTAGGAAACTTTCTCTCCAAACTTAGTTCTCTAAAATTAAACAAGAGGGGACTCTGCACTTAGTTCAGTAGAAGGCTTTAAAAGAAAGGTTCATTCAAAAGAAAAGCTATCTCACTTGTCCTACAAAAATAACTATTTTTTTTACTACTGTTTAGCATTGTCTCTGCCTCATGATGTTGGCTGGAGTCTTACTAACCTAATTTCTGCAATATCTATTGCGAGGTTAATGCAATGAAACAGGAGCAAATGAAATCTTAATAGTTTAAGAGGTCAGATCAGTTTTAATTTCAGAGATTCTTCTTCCACTTTCTTGACAAAATGATATTGCACAGAAGAGTTTTCCCACAAATGTCATGCATGTAGTACCTCTGATGCCTGCTGATTTTTGCCTTTTTTCTGTTATATGTTCTCTGCATTCTTTACACATATATACACATAAACATACAGCTCTGCAGCCTATTACTGCATTCATAGCTAGTTTGCCCAGTACTTCTCTCTGCCCTGATTTGCAGAAAGACCAAACATACTCCAAAGCCCCTATCCTATCTTGATTCTCCTTAGAAACCAAAGTTGAAAACCACCTCTTCAAGACACATTTTCATCAACAAGTTCAGTTTCCATCTGAGGGAGAAGGACTTAGTAGGGGCTTGGCCCAGAGGGGGAATTGGATCATCACTTGAGCTTCTAATTGGTGATTTTTGCCAAATATTCTAATTTGCTAAACTTATAAAAACTGTTTTCACCCTGCGTGGGTGGGTTTTTGTGGACATTTTCCATATCTGCCCCTGGAGGCCTCCAATAAAGATCAGCCGTATATTATCTCATATACCAATATTATCTGGAAAGAATGTAGTTTTATTTCTAAGTTCTTTAAGGCATCCCTCTACTCCAAACATCAATATATCAGTTATGTGCAGTTTGTCACTGAAAGAGAGGGATGTCCATAAAAATGAACACAATGAAGAAACAAAACCCACAGAAATGAAAGTAGTGGCATGCTAGTTGGATTTACTAACATTCAGCATAACATATAAGATGCTAACTGGATACCTGGGATGTCTCAAGAAAAATATCTTTTGTATCCCTATCCCCTCAAAAAAGAGTTATCATAGGATCAAGAGACAATTTAGGATTGTACTAATTAGAAGAGATAATATATAAATGTGCTTTTCACCTCTACCTCAGCACTTCTTATTAGTGCCAAGCAAGGTTATAATTTCATAGACAAGTTACTGACATTCTTCTTTTTGTATTTTTTTCAGTATTTTGTTTTTGAAAGGTTAGCTTTCCATGTCTTACAAGGAATTATCAGAGCAAAATAGTTTCATAAATCCATCCTTGTTCTTGCCATTGTGTTTGTCCAAGTACAAATGCAATAGAAGGCTGGCAATGACCCATCTGAACCACAACACTGCGCAACTCTCTAAGACCTGCTGGATACAGAAATCAAGATGCAATAATTTTTACTGCGACTAAAAGTCCTCCCATAAAAGAGATGAACATTGTCTCCATTTTGGCCACAAGCAGAATATCACTGATACGCTTTCGTCCAAGTAGTTTATGCTGAGGAACAGAATTCCGCTACATTTTCTAAGTGTGCAGCAGAAAAGACAGTTTAAACCTGCCATAGGTCTTAAGCTAGTGTCTCCTAAGGCTTCCAAGTCTGCAAGTAGATAAAAACTGGCCTGTTGTGCTGTGCCCTATAGCAATGCTGGAACTGTGTCTAATTAACCTCCTGATCAACCTGAAATGTCAGGAAGGAATAGCACTAGACTTCAAATGCTTTTTCACTTAGTTAAAATGCTATGGGTAGTACTAGTTTTTCTAGAATTCATGCCAATTGCTCTAAAAATTGACTAGACAGTAATGAATAGTTACATTTAGAAACAGATAGTATTAGAGAGTAGAATTTTAAAATTACAAAATGCATTTAAAAACCAATATTATACCAAGAGGGAATTTGAATTTGGTCTATATTGTCAACCTAATGGGTTGGGCAGAACTGAAAAAATGAAATTACTTTTCTGCTCTTCAATTTTAAGAGTGAGGTTTATTCATAATACTTGCTTTTTCATAGTGTAGAGCTTTCCCCTCCTATACATGCCTGTACATGCCTGGAAAAACTTAAATTTATATGAATGTGGTAAAGGGAAAACATCATGTGTGGTAATTTTAATCTGAATGTTCTATTTATTTGATATAATTTTTGATCCTCAAAGTTAGATCTGGATCTTATGCAAAAACATTATTTAACATTTTTCCAGGTAGCTTAGTAAAACCAGATGAGAGGCAGAGGTAAAGGTTAGAAATTAAAATACCCTCTATGAATATCTGCCTGCCCAGGCATATATTAGCTGTCACATATTGATCTTTCAGTGTGCATCAGAAAATAGAGAATATAAATTTCCATATTTTAATTACTCGTGGTCCAATTTACATTCCCATATGCAAGAAAATGGATTTTTTCATTAAAATCAGATTTTTTTTACTCAGTTCCAAGAACTCAATGAACAGGGAGGCATATATATAATTCCCATGTTTGTCTTTTATTATTGATGAATTATCTTGCTCATATTCAAACAAATTTGTTTTGGGAGGCTCAAGTTTAATGCAAACTCCCCTCTCAGCAAAGGCTCCTATAGGGACTAAAAAGGCTTTTTACTTCTCCTGCCAGCCCCACCCCCCCAGTCTCAAAAAACCCCAACTCCTAGTTGTATTTTATCAGCATTTTCCTCCATCTTAAAGTACTCCAGCATTCCCATTATCTTCTATAACTTTCCCAAACCAGCTACTGCAGAAATGAATGGTCCTGTGGTTGAGGTTATGGATGAGGAGGAAGTCCTCGCATCTAAATAACCTATGGAATGATGCATGGCTTTTTGGGAAATGTGCGTAACTCTTCAGAGTCTTCCAGAATGTGGAGAGAACCCACAGCTACCTTCAAGCCTCACTGTAATGGATGAGGATACAGATTTAGTTTGAGAGAAATCTCTACTGCCTATGAAAGCAGAAGATTAAGGGCTTTGCTTCTCAACTATTCTACTGTATCTACTGCCAGAGGTGAAAACTATCGGAGTTGGCTCTGAATTATGCCAGGGTGGTCTGGCTGAGCAATAAAAGAACAGGAAAATACTGTTTCTGAGATATCTGTCTGATTCTGGTTCCAGGAGGCTCCAGTGGTTTGGGACTAGACTGACAGTGCCCTCAGAGTCCTGTGTGCATGTTTATCACATTCCCCAGGTTTACTGCACTGACACTGATGTAAGTCTGATTGTTATCAAACTTCAGTTGGGCTGCAATATTCAAGTATCATTAAGAGAAAAAGTGGTAGGAAAGAGTTTGTTACAAATCCACTGTCTCCTCAAAGCAGAGCACTGTGGTTTAACGTGTTCAAAACCTCACTAAAATTAACAATTCCTTGCCAGTTTTACAGAATTTGGTTCATTTCACAAGTTTATTTGCACATATTCTTGCCTCCTCACTCCTTGAAAAAAAATTAAAAAATAATTTTATAAAAGTTTTTAAAATCTGAATTACTTTTCAGTCCTAAACCCTGATATTCATTGAGTTTTCCACTTAGAAAATACTGCAGTATAATTCCATTGAGCATGAATACCAGAAAAGCAGGAGTAAGCCACTCAGAACATCTAGTCTATTCTGCAATAGATAATAGCAAGAACTGATGGTACCTGAGAACTTCTGGAGTCACCAGGGGAATACCCTGTGATTCCAGACAGCAAGTGGTATCTGGCATCCAAGGCAGTTTGTGGTAATGCACCATGTATCTTCAATAGCATGCCTTTTTATTAAACACTAAAGACAATTATAACAGCTGCAGTAACTCTTGACACTTCTGACAGGGTACCAAAATATTAGGAAAACAGAACTTGGTGGGATGAGTACAGAAGTAGGAAGCACACAGTGCCAATGTTTGCCCAGAGGTTTTTTGGGTTCTTTTCAGTTAACTTTCTGGAAACTTGTGTGGTCTTTTCTGCAAGACAAATGGAAGCGGGCTGTAGATTAGCTGAGGGCAGAAATTAATGTGAAAATACATCTGCTGTGTTTGGTTTGGGTTTCTGAACAACTCCGTCTTAGCTTCTATGGCAAAGAGATACTGACTATGCATTCCTCAGTTCTAGAAGTCAATATACTGTCTGCAGCCCTTTCTACTGTCAAGCTACACTGCATCACTATATCTTTAATCTATTGCCTATGTTTTCATGGGTTACCCTCTAACACCTAAAATATTCTCTCTCTCACTTCATGGATAAGATCAATGCAATGAGCCTCCAGCCCTTTGTAGTACCTTGAAATACACCCCTACAAGTTTGCTGATTGCTGGGGTTACAAATCATGTTGATTACAAAAAGTTGAAGAGATTTTTGCTCTCAATTTAATATTTTCATTTTTATCTCTGGTATTTTTTCTTGCCCTTTGTACACTATCAAATTCTAAAGAGATTAACAACTTATGAGAATAGTACTGGCTCTTTTGTGATTGTTTTCAAAGAATTTGTAAATATTTCAAGATATATGTAAGTAGGAGCTATCACTCACAACTAACTTTCAATACTCAAAAAATTATGGATACCTGCCTTTTTTTTCCTGTCTCAGAGAATTAATTCCTGAGAGAATGAGTTAAACTGAAACAACTTTTTAGAGTGGCAGTGAGATTTTGAGAATGCAGCTCTTATGCATTTTACGTTTTATCAGCAGGTGGAATCTGTTCTGCCTCCCATAAGACCATGCAAATAAGTAGGGGAAAAACATATGGGACATATTATGGGACATATTTCTCTGACTGGCTGAGTTAGAATTACAATTCCTAGTGAGATAAATGTGTTCTGTATTTAAAATGTCTTAATTACCACCTCTTTTACAACAACTTTCTCAAAACTGGCAGAGTGGTGGACCTCCCTTTTGTTTTGTTGTGTGTTTATGCTCTGCCTTTCAAATTTAAACTGAAGTCTTACATCTACTGGAGGCATTTGCCTCCACCCTCCAAAAATTTCTACATTAAACGTAATTTTGAAACAACCCCTACCCACCCCCTGAGTCGTAACCAGAAGGAGTGAGAAAGAGAACTGGTGGTTAGGTCTGACCTAAGAGCACAGAAATGATCTTCCTTCCACTGCAGATAAGCAATGTGCAGTCATGGCTTGCTGCCTTCAGCTGCTTCCCACTGGGGGTGCATTTAAAAGTATCTTGTGTGCAAAGCTAGCTTCTCTGAAGAATAGACTGACAAAAGAGGTAGCTAAAAATAGGAAGAAAGAGTGAAAAGTAAGAAAACAAAGCTCTAACATCTGCTGTAACTTCTGGGATCATTTATTAAACACATAAATCCCAAAGTATGAATATAATAGGAGCTCTCCAGTGTAATGAAAGTGTGCTGAGAGGGATGGGAACTCCTTGTGACTACAGAAAGTGAAACAAGAGTACAAATAGATCTGCCTCATAGTTTCAGCAGAGCTTCTGTATTCAAACTTGCACCTCCAGTCATTCTCCATGTACTTTTCCTCTTATCTTGCTCTTGCGAGAAGAGACACAATCTGGCTTAAGATTCCTTTCTACTGCTTGCATAGAGGAGAGTGCTTCAGCAGACATAAGGGAAGCCAGCCAACATGCTCAGGAACTGTTGTGCCAGCCAGACTGCTAAGCATGGGGACTGCTAGATTTTAAATATTTGTGTGTGTTCAATTTTCTCTTTTCACCTGAAAGAAAGTCGACTCAAAAAGGCAGTGTATCTGTCTTAAAAAAAAACAAAAACCAAAAACCAAAACAACAACAAAAAACCCCACAAACAAACAAACAGACAAAAAACAAACAAAAAACCACATCAACAAAAAAAAACCCCAAAACCCACCACTCACTACCAAACAATAACTCTAACTTTATTCATCACAGTTTTCTTATTCCATATGTAACAATGAAGGGAAACTAACACAGCTGTGGAAGGAAACACTTTGCAAGACCTTGCCTAATTACAGTAGGTCATCTCCTTGGTTGTACATAAAGGCTGTAACATGTTAGCTGTCGGGTGGTTTTGTGGGAGGATCGTGGTTTTCTGCAGTCTTTTTTTCTTGTGTATTCTGCTTATGCAACCTTCTTGGGATACATCTGCATTTTAAATACTGTATAACAGATAAGGTTTGAAAATAACAGTCCAAAACATTTTTTATTAAGTAACATTCACAGTTCAGTTCCTGATAATCATTTCCCTGTCACTCCACTTTAAAATTCTGAGCTATTTACTTCTCTATATCTATCTTTACTCTCACACTGTGAGTAAACAAACTCTGTGTTTACCTCACACCATGCCCTGTCTGTGCTCTGAGTGGTTCAAAGTCATTGATTTGTATAATGGCAGTTTTATTATTTCCCTGGCTAAAAGGAAAATGTGCATTTTGCTTAACTGATCACTACAATCTCCCTGCTCTGACTGACTCCAAACACAATTTTAAAGCCTTTTGTTTAGTTGTATAGTCATGCATTCTCTGTTCCAGCTTTGTAGAAGTTAAGTTTATTTTCATTTGCATGAAAATAAAGTAATGGTTGAAAAGTTGAAAAATTAACGAGTTTTGATGAGAAAACTGAGAGAGAAGAATGAAGATTGAAAGCAACTGCTTTTATTATACATTTCATCTTGCCTTTTTATCTAATTGCCTTCCTTCCAAATTCTGGTTTTATGAAGCAGTACAGGTTTTCTCTGCAGAGCTTTTTAGTTTACCACAGTTCTTTGTGGAAGAAGAATCTCAGACTTTGTTCAAAATACTAATTCTCTCTAATAAACCATCACTTACTTTTCTTACCAGATTTGATTCTGCCATTTCCATCTTATTAACACTACTATATATTAGCTATTTTTTTTCCAAAATGGCACACTTAGGTCAATATTAAAATCAAGCCCTAAATACATAGAATTAAGATTACTTCATTTATTATAAGAGTCAATACAGTGATTTTAACACAGAAAACTGAGAAGTTGTAGGGGAAGATAATTAAAATAAGCAAGGGAAAATGCTGACAGAATAACCAATGATTTTAAGTAGTTCAAAGGTATATCTGGGTTATAAACTAGAGGACTGTTTCTGAGTACTGAAAGTATTCTGAAATAGTTTTTCAATAGGAATAGCAAGCTTTGTGCTTACTTATAAAAGTGACTGTATAGTGTTCTTGTCTAAAATAGCTGAGGATTGGATATGATGAAATTACCTGAACAATGGGTGTCTAAAGACCAAACCCAAAAGAACTGCTGAGAGAATAAAGGGACTACTGAAAGACTTATCTAGATTTGCTAGATCTTTGTAACTATTTTCTCTCTTTCTGACTGAAAGTATCCAAGGAAAAAAGCTAGCAGACATTTGTTAAGCAGAGAACACCAAACGAAGTTTGTATGTCTCTTCAGACATGCAGAAAGAGAAATATATCTCAACAAAATTCATTTAACTACTCGGTATAGAGAATTCATGGAAACAGAAAGAAAATACAGCCTAATTTGCAGTACAGAAAAACATGTTTTTCATGTTAGGCAAATGCATAGAAATTAATATACTGATATAAAGACATGATATGAAAAAAAGTGCAATTCATGAATTTAGTAATGATTTAGAGGATGACATTAATTGAACAATGATTAATTTTGCCAAAGAGAAAAGGACAACAGCAAATCCAAAATGTTCAATGTACACATAGTCTTACTTTTCACATCTTGTTCTGATGTATGTGCTAGATAAAGGTTAAATACTAGCCACCTTGTTATGACTATTTTTTTTCCCTGTAATCTGTATTTTTTCTCTACAGAAAAATCAGTATAAACTATGCCAGAGAAAAGGCTGTGCAGGACATATTTCAGGAGTGTGATTTTTGATTCAATACTCTGGAATTAAAATATTTTAAAGTTATTTTCAACACTTGTG
>VXBI01006009.1:0-65007 GCA_013397375.1 Toxostoma redivivum | reverse complement strand
AGGTTGCCCGGCCAGCCCCCCCGCCGCCCGCCCCGGTCCCGGTCTCTGCCCCCGGACGGGCAGCGGGCACCGCAACCCCGCCCGCCTCTCTCATCCCGGCCACCGAGGCGGGGCGGGGCGGGGCGCGGGTAGGATCGCCCGAGACCGCGGTTTAGGGTGGACTTTGTCCCGAGCGGGTCGGGCTTTCAGAGGGACGCGGCCATTAAGCGCTGCCCGCCCGCTCGCTCGCCCGCGGCAGCGCCCCCGTCCCGGCGGGGCCGCGCTCCCCCGGCACCGCACCGGCACCGGCACCGCCGCTGCCCTGCTTGCAAGCCGGGCATTCGAATTCGTGATACAAACCGAAACAAACTCATTCTGTAAGTAAATTAGACAAATCCCACCCAGAAGTGATTACCAGTAGCGCGCTTAGCGGTCCTCTCCGTACTGCTCTGGAAACTAAATAAGCGTCTTAAAAGTATAAAGAGATTAAAGCGTAAACCCAGTGCAAAGATACTCGGCATTACAGGAATTTTCAGCGAGTCATTTGACGAGATAACTTTTTATCATCATTGTCTGTGGCAGGTTGGAGAAGGAAAAACAAAGTCATGTGCTCCCGAGCGGGGACACCCTCCCCCTCCAGCTCCTGCCGCTCCTTTTAGGGGGCTGTTTGCTGCACCCACACTCGTATTTTTTCCGTGGGAAAGAGAGAAGGCGTCCTGCTCATAGGATGTCACACAGCTTTTCCTCTACACTCTTTTAACACACAGTTAGTAAGCTGGGATCTGGATCCAGACAACGTGAATGTCAAAAGCTTCTCTCACTTCTTGGGTTGTTGGCTCCCTCAGTCCAGGTGTCCATGTTGATTCTGCAGCCATGAGGGCCACTACAGCTGCAAAAGTATTTCAGGCTTCTCTAGAGGAAGTACAACACTCTTCCACATTGTGTCATTCATGTCTGGCCTACTCAGTCTCTCGGGCTTAGGGGAAAGCAACTTTTGGGAGAAGGGAAGGTTAGCAGTTTGAGAGGGATCACCACCTTCCATGCAGCTGGGCCCGTGCAATTGCCCAGTAAGGGGCCAGCAATTGGGGTGGTGGTGCTGTCCTGTCCCAGGTTTTCAGCTAAAAAATGCAGTGAAAAGCTGATAGCACGTGATGGTGCAGTAGAATACACTCCCTGTTCTTCACCAAGGTCTTCTATGAAGTTAAAATTAGCAAGTGGAAATAGTATTTAAAAACAAAACACTTGGAAGCAACACATGCCCCAAGTATATCTTCACTAAATTTGCCCAGTTTACCATCATTCTATTTTTATTTGCATTTCTTTTTCTTTGAAAAAACAAACAACAAAATAACAAACATACACAGATGTAATCAGTTTCAGTTTTCTCTTGCAGTATGGTGACAGGTAAGGGAGAAAACAGCCTAGAAACACCTACCCCAAGTCTTTTTCTGCATGTACCATTTAAGTGTGCCCCATGACAGCCAAGCACCCTGGTGTAGTGTAAGCTTGCCCAGAACTCCCCTTGCTTTCAAAGATTTAAGTTCTCCAAGATTTAGGGGTGCGAGAAACTCATTTTGAGACCAACTGCCAGCAGCTTCAGTGCTCCCTCTAGAACTTGTTTCAGTTTCTTGTTGAGCAGAAGTCAGATCGCAAAGCTGCCAAGCATGAAAAGTGTTGAAAGCATATTGTGGTGACAGGGTGAGCGAACCAAAGAAATGCTCCACTTCTTAAAAAAAAAAGATATATATTAGAGTGGCAGAAGCAGTGGGGGGGCATGGATAGGTACTCGGTTAAATGTTTGTTCCATGGGGGAAAAAGTGCCACAGCCTCTACTGCATGTGTCTTGTAGAAGGTACAGAACCAGCTCCTCAGGTCCCATAAATCATCCTCAGGCCGTGGCCTATGGAATCAGCTGGCTTGCTACTCTGGTCATAAAAATGTGCAGGGAGTCTCCCAACGCTTTCCAACATCAGAAGAAACAGAATCTGCAAATAGCACTTTCACAGAAGGGGGAGAATTACAGCCATTCTCTAACTCCTCAATAACAGGAAATAGAGAGTAAGGAAAAGTGCTGCAGTGGTTTCACCACTCCAGGGTGGGACACCGTCAAGGTGTGGCACAAGTTCACACACATGCACACTCAGTGATAGTACCAGACATGGATAAAATACATCATTGTGCAGCTGCTACAGAGGAAAGATTTTTTGAAACCTTAACTTGTGCTTCAGCCAGTCCCCAAAGAGAAAGCTGTAACTCCACGAGTTACCAACAAGGCAGCTTCACAGGAGAGTGAGGAAACAGCAACATGGCATCTTCATGATTAACCTTATTGGTAACAGCTTATTAAAATGCCCAAGAGATGACAGGGATGAAAATTCACTTGTAGCCAGCCACCCAACCCTTTGTGTGCTGTTGGGAAGAAGTAATCCATCTGATGTAGGCAGCCATTTGGCTCACAGATTAGAAAGAATTTGCATTAATGGCTGAGAGTTTCAACAGCAGTTGCAGAGCAAGGGTATGTGTACCGACAAAACCCCAGTGAATTGCTACACTTTACCTAACCAGGTAAACTCTCAAGGTGGGGATAGCTTGTACCAAGCTGAGCAAGTCACTGTGTATGACAGGCATAGCTGTGCAGAGATAAGTTAATGTACTCTGTAAGAAGTACAGCACTGAGATTACTGGGCAACATTTAAACCTGTTTTAAAATATCAGAATTACAAAATGCAAATGATTTAGCATCACATGAAAATACAAAGGCAGGTTACTTATTCAGTAGACTTTGAAGAACCAGCATCTGTTTTAACAGCCAGGTACAGCGAAATGTGATCTTAAGATCTAGACATTGTCACTTCTACAGGCAGCAGATGACACCTCACAAGTTGTGAGTCCCCAGACAAACTGTGCACAGGGAGGCCTTCAGGCTACATGGGCCAAGCAGTCTGTGCCTCATTCCTGACAATGCAGTCCAGGTTTTGAGCTTGTTTGAGAGCTGCTGAGGGCTGTGCAGAGAGCTCAGAGCAGCCCACCCTGCTGGAGAGCAGCTCTGTTAAGCACATCTGGTTCCTCACCTGCTCAGCACTGTGAAGGTCCAAACCATGCATCAGTTCCGACAGAAAGTACTTGTGCTGCTGCCATGCCCTCCAGGTGGCTTCCTCTAAAAAGCTTTTTTGCTTTGGTGAAGGAAGTTGCAGCTCCCGAGGAAATTCTGTACAGATGTACCCAAAACTCAAGAACTTCTCTCTCACAGGCTTGCTTTTACTTTTATTCATGTAAGGAGAGATGTGAAACTGTACAGTGAGCCCAAGCTTGTGCTTGGAGTAACTGCCTTCTGAGCACTTCAGGCTGCCATTTCAGAGCCTCAGACTAGCAAAGGCATCATGTTTTGTCCCATGGTTGCTGGGAAGTGGGTCCAAGGTCTTACAACCCTGACACCCACTCACATTTTATTAACCTCTGAACACTATTTCAGTCAATTGAAGTGAAAAAGTCAAATGGTTTCTTTTTCTTTTCCAAGTGAAAGTTTTACTCAAAGCTTCTCAAAATTTACAGAGCAATGGAAGCACACGAGACTGAGAGTGTGTAGTGGCCAACAGAGCACAGATGATAATGATATGCCATAAGCTGAAGGAAAACAATGTTCTTTTTTCAGAAGTCATTCACTAACCCACAGCATGCTGAAATACCAAGAGCACGTGGATTTTGGTAAGTACCAGGAAGCAACAGACTTGTATCAGAAAGAGCAACTTTAACAACTTCAGCTGAAGAGCTAAAAGTGCTGGAAATATAAGTGCTACAAGGAGCCACCCTGTGGCACCAGCAAGCTAAGGGAACAGAGGGCAAGCCAGGGTAGACACTTATGTGGGTTGGTTGGGTTTTTTTTTTTTTGAAACTCAAGCCAGCCATAGTGACAAAAGCTGGAACTGGCCCAAACAGCCACTTCTGTGGTAGGGAGCTCCTTAACTGAGGAACTGAACCAGAAAAGCAGAGAGGCAGTGAGCTCCAGCAGCCCACATGCAGCTCACCTGTCAGGCTTCTCAGGGGCAAAGCTCCCTGAAGGATATCAGCATTCCCTGATGCCTCATCCTTGGGAATCCAGCAACGAGAGGGAAATTCTCCTCCCAACATTTATTCTTTTATGTGGAAGTGCTCTGATAGCAGCAGTGTCTTTCACATAACAACATAAAGCTCTCTCAAGGCTAACCTAAGGACATAACCAAAGACTTTTAGGGGGGAATAGGAAAAAAATACTGTCTGACATTGCACATTGTGACCTGTCACTGTGGGTGGCATGGGTGCACACACAGCTGTGGGCAGCTGTCCCCAACCTGTCTGTGGTGTCCCACTCAATCTCTCCAAAATGCTGCCTATGATGATCTGGAGATCTGGAAGGCAGCACCCACCCAAGTGCCAGCGGCACAGAGGTGACAAACAACTCACTGTCCCTCCCAAATAGACTCACCACTTAGTTTGCTCACATATGAGGCAGTATCACTTTGCTTTCCATCTGAATTCTGATTTAACAGGCCAGTGTCTGACTGCTCACCTCAGGCTCCTGGTTCCCACTACTACTGGAGACAAGATCAGGCCACTTGAGTCAGGAGCAGTAGTGAGTTCTTATAAAAACAGAGCAATGCCACAGAACTGACCTGAGGACGTTTGCTCTTGGACCCTGACATGAAGTGACAGCTTCACGTTCGGTTTTGCTTTCACCGTGCAGGAGCAGCATTAAGGACTCCCATTTCCATCTTTGACGGCTCAGCAGAATGTGCCTCTTCTTATGTGGAGAGACACAGCTATGGCAGCACTGGCAATTTCTGACCTTTGTCCTTAATAAATGGAAGGCATCATATCTAAGAATGAAGTCACACCCCCGCCGAAAGTATCAGCTGAAATAAAAATACGGCAACTCATCTGCTTAGCAGCACGGGCTGCCACCAACATGACTTCCTTCTAAAATACAAAGTTCAGTGCGCGGGCTCCACCCTGCCTCAGAGCCGCCTGTAAAATTGGATCTGACTCGCTGAGAGGTCACGTCTCCTCGCTGTGAGCAGGACTTTCCACAGCAGCAATATTTCACTGGAACTTCCCAACACACAGGCAGGGAGGGAGGGAGGGAGGGAGGAGGAAACGCCGCCGCAGTCACAGAGTTCACCTGCCGAGGAGGCGAGGCACTGCCTTTCACATTTCCATTCGTCTGTCCTTCCAGACAAATTTTCCAGAGCAGGTACTGAATTACTTGTTCCTTCTGTGGACTGGGGAGCAAGAGTGATTTCTCACAATTATCTCCTGGATTTGCATATTCAAGGAGCACCTAGGTGTGACATTCTCAGATGTAACTACGGATGTTGTCATTGCTTGTTTTGAAATGGGAAACAATGTAAAACCTATAGCCAAATACACACTTATAATATCCTTGAAAAATATTTACAAACTATCTTAGAAAAATACTTATAAACTATTTTCCCTACTTATATTTATTGAGAAAATATTAATTTCAAATTGTTCAATTTTATGACTTTTTAATAACTTTTTTATAACTTTTTTTTGATAATCATGTATTTGTTTTTCTAGATGCGTCATAAACTGCAAGTCTCCAACAATTTAAAAAATCCATTTACTTATGTAGTTAAGTTAGATGTGGCTTCTTTCTGATTCTTCTATTCTGAAAGAGGATCAAGTAATAGGATGATACTGTTTTCTCATTAAACTCAGGTTCACTCCCCTCCCCGCTTGGTAAACTTGTAGGAAGGGGGCTGAGAGGGATCTGAAGAGGCCATCTGGTCCCCCCAGGCTGCACAAAGATAGGATAAAGTAGTCCCAGACAATCCGCAACAGATGTTTGTCTAACCTGTTCTTAGAAACCTTCCGCAAAGCAGAGACCTGAACTTCCTAGGTAGCTTGTTCTGGTATTTCACCAGTATTCAAAAACAGTTGACCAAACCCCTTCTAACCTTTTACACATTGGAAAATTTATCTGATTCCCTCTAAAAATTATTTTTAAGGCTCAATAGCCTTCCTTCCTTCCTTCACCACTTCCTTTTGTATTTTACATTTATTTTTATTTACATCTTATTTTGTATTACAATCTCTTTATTTCTCTCCCTGTTCTGTACTTTTTCAGCACAGACCATGAAACCAAGGACAATGCAGCAGTTGGGAACTTACTGGCACTCAGTGGAGTCATCTTTACATTGTTCTTGATGACTTACATATGCCACCTATTGATAAATCCTAAGAGAGCATTTCACAGGAGCACTGCCTTGTCCAGTGCAATTTTGTTAGTGATGGTCTACAAACTCCCTATAACCATCTACCCTGATTTCTCTATGAAACTGATGATTTATTTTTCTATATGAAATTCATTTTGATTTCTGTACTGATCATCTACAGTGGTCACTGTCCTCCTAGCTTGGTGCTACTGAGACATTTCATAAATGTCCTCTGCATTACCCCAGTTCAGTTTATTCTTTGTCTATTTGTACACTGGCTTTATCATGGTACTATCCTGATGCCTTACAGCAGAGTAATTTGCGACATCTCTTCTGTCTCTTTCCTTCTCTGTCTTGTCCTTTCTCTCTCCAGAATGGCATGCATGGAAAATTTGGTTTCAGAAGGATATAGGGACATAAATAAAGTCATAGTATGTTTATGTAGAGAAAAAAAGTATAATAAATTGTTCCTTCCACTGTTTCAGACCCAGCTCTGAGACATCACTTTCCTACATTGTGAAGTTGAGAAAACAGTCTCATATACAGTTAAGTTTAAAGCTTATGGAAATGTTTTTCTGTTACAGAGTAGCCAAGGTGCCAGCTGTGGTCTGCATTTCACTGACACAAAACACTTTAAGGGCTGAAAATTTAAATATTAATCAATGTTTAGGTATGGAAACAGCACAATTTGAAGGAAAAGGGGAATGCACTCACACTTATTATTAATTATTGTGGGTACAGAGACATTTAAATAAATGTGAGATAAATTCATCAAGTGTGTAAGATTTATACTTACTTGTACAATTTTCACAGTTCCTCACATGTATCCTTTGTGGAGCACTTCACTGCAAGGAAAGAAACAACTGATTGGCTAGACAGAGTTTGATCATAGAACCAATGAACAGTTTGGGTCAGAAGGGACCTCTAAGAGCATTTAGTCCAACCACCCTGCAGTGTCCAGGTACATCTTCAACTCAATAAGGTTGGTCAGAGCCCAATCCAACCTGACCTTGAATGTTTCCAGGGATGTGTCATTGACCACTCTGGGCAACCTGTGTCAGTTCTTCACCACCTTCACTGTAAAAAAGAAACCCAACAAGCTTCTAATCAGCTAAGTATTTAATAGACTACACCATTAATTGAACCTTAAAACAAAATGTACTCTGGCAATACCAGCTCACAAATAAAGGAATATGTCACTTCCTGCTCACACTTCATAGGAGACATGTAAGATCTGATTCCATGAGATGCTGCATATTCGTCACTTGTGCTGACATGATTGAAAAGCAGAAGTGTTCTCTGATGTGCCAAACATGAAGAAATAAAGCTGGAGCCATAGGTCAGTGTTAAAAGCACCACCACCACCACCAGACAACACCTCAATTTGTATCATGCCATTCTGCATGTTTTCTGTTTCTGTTTGGCATAAGTATCTAAAATTTGTTTTATCCTTTAAGAGGAGCGCCTTGTTCCTCTCAGTTCCTCCCTGCAGGCTCTGCAGCACTGAGGAAACTCCCCTGAAAGCTTGGCAGAAACTCACCTCTCCTGTGCACAAGTTTATTTATACTTTGGGTATGACAAGCAACTTACACAATCGTATTTGCTGGTACACTCTGGAAACATCAACAGCACCTGCTTGTTTCAGTTAAGGTGGGAAGATCTTGTATCCTCATCCAGTGGTGGCTGAGAAGGGAGGGGATGTGAGGCACATCTGTAATGCCACAGGTACACTCCAAAGGCTGCCCACTTTGACAGCACTGCACAGAACAGCACAGCTCAGCAGCAATGGACCAATTGTTTTCTCTCTTAGAAAACACAAGCCAGAACACATCAAATTTTTTGCACTGAGTGCACAGATTGTATCATGGATTCCAAGGCAGCAGGTTTTTACCTGGAGCTTGTCTATAACTTAACAGAAAAGCTGTAAAGTAGTTGCTAAAAGATAAAGATAACAGATGCAGTGCTGGCACGAACATTCATCTTTGGGGCAGCAGGTTACTAACATGACTTTTGAGTCAGAACACTGCACATGCTCTCAGGCTTTTTAACTTAAAAAGTAACATACCACACACCATGTCCACCTTGCAATCTGTTAGGAAATAAGAAACGTTTACATGGTAGCTAAAAAATCCCAAACGTGATGGCAGTCATATTGATGCCAACTTCTTGGAAACCAAGTTTCATGATGCATAAAAGCTGCTCACTTTCTTCAGAGCTAGGCTTAGCTTTTTGAGTTATATTTGCAGTTGTACAGCAACCAGAAGTTGACATAGTACATTATATACAACAAAACTTCCCAAAAAAATAACAAATCAACATAAGTGAAGGCAGACACTCTAATATCTCGGTCAAGGGAATACAACTCTTTTAGTTTTGTACCTTAGTCTGAATGGGAGGCAGTTCTCAGAGCTTGGATGAAAGGGAATTGCAGCAGGATGAAGGGAGGAGCAGGAAAAGGCCCACTTCCACCTGGAGTTGCTTTTTATAAGCCTCCCTGCTACTAAACAGGCAATCCCAGTGCTTACAAGGATTGCCCCATGGGAACCTTGCTGACAAAGGCCCAAATACACAGTTTATTCTTGATCCAGAAAAAAACCCCAAAAGGAGAGCCTTCAGAGAAATAAGGAGAGAGTTCATCAGTTCAATATGCTGGAAAGACCATTTTTTGTCACTACTCTCCACAGAGATTTAAGGCTAGCAAGACACAGATTCTCAAATAGAAGGAACAACAGCAGCTATTGTAATAAAAGGATCAGTGTACCCAGGCCTTGGATTTTTTCAAGTAGAAAATATTAATAGAAGTTCTCCAGCGCCAAAGACAGCAGAACACAGAACTCTCTGCTGTCCTGGGCCTTGCGTATGTGTTTATACAAAGGCACAACGGTATTGTAAGGGTTATCATCAAAGCCAGTAAGTCCTTCAACCCTCCCACCAATCCCTAGAAACAATCTTCTGAAAAACAGAGATACCACCACACACACGCACACACAACTGAAAAAAATTACAGGCAATACGTGTTTTTAAACCCTCCCTGTTCTTTCCTCTGGTCTAAATGCCATAAAATCCCAGCAGTTTAAACTGCTCTGAGAATTTTAAAGCTATAATTCACCACAAATCATAAATTTCACTACACATTTTTCACCCCCTTTAAAAATGAAAACCCAGACCCAGCTTTCAGCAGAAGTGAGACTATTGCTTCACCATGATTAGATATAAGCAAGGGAAAACAAACCAGGCAGTGCTGGACCTAGTGCTGTCAGCATTTGTTCCATACACAGAGCTTTGCTGGGCACTTCTCAGCTCCAGCACACATGGTAGTTTTTGCAAGATCATGGCCTTGTTTTAGTATAACACAATCAAGATAATTTTTACAAGGTCAGAAAGTTGGAATAAGAGGAAACAAAATCCAGGCCAGTTGTGTCTGGAATCAATTAGGCTTATGTGCTTTTCAGATGCTGCTTGTCTTTCTATTAAATAGCATTTCAATGTATACTTTCTATTAGTATGTTCATAAAAGCATGCATTTCATACAGTAAGTTTTTCCATGGGTGGGTTTATTTAAACCCACCTAAACTAGGGATGTCAGGAGGTCAAAAAGGAAAGGGTGTTCATCTGAGAGTGTTGGAATTGTCCTATTGGCATTTAGTGTTTAGTTATCTGCCTCCTCAATGGCAAACTGCTCAGAAGGGCCAAATGTCCAGGCATGTCTACCTGTCCAAAAAGCAAATTAAAGCCAAAGCATTCAATCAGGCAAATACGAGCTATGTCTGCTGTCAACTTTTAACCATTTTGTTGAGTTGTAAGATTTAGAGGAAAAAAACCCCACGTCATTTTGCTTTTCCAAAATAAAATCTGCTGTCTAAGCATCACATTCAGTACTGAATCATCCACAGAATACTTAGTTTAAGGAAAAGTTGACTTTATAAGGAATTTCCATTTTCTCTACATGAAGCCAGACTAACTTATACTAAAATGAAAGCCTGCACAGAAGGAATGCACAGGGGCACAAAATCCAGTGATCTGTGCTGCATTTGCAAGTAAAACAGGTGACAGGAAGAGTATTGATTTGCTGCTCATGTTGTAAAAAAAAAATCACAGACATAAAAATTCTGTTGTCTAACCACTTAAAGATCAAACTATTTACTTTCATTGGTTCTTTTCTCACCTTCATTTGGCCAAGTATGAAAATAAAGTGAAAGAGTTTGTTCTTCCACTTCAGTAACTTCTTAGCATAAAAGTTGAAATTATTTTGGCTAGCACTATAAATAATAATATGCAGTGAAAGAAGTTAAACCCATCAGTTTTCCTATTATTTTTCAAAGCAGAACAGTTTTGTGCTGTGCTTACAGTTATTAGCCAGGCTCAGAGCCGGCTCGGTACCACAACACACGGCTCATGTACGCTCCAGCTGGAGCCGGGTCAGAGGAAAAATCGGGCACGGGCTCCAGGCAGATTTGCAGGGTCAGGGAAGGGCGACAGGCCGGGCTGCCCTTGCAGTGACACAGAAACCGATTCCCTGGTCGCAGGGAACGATTTTCCTCATGCAGTCACCCCTCCCACGCTTCCGCGCCGTCCCACAATGGTGCGGCTCCACACGCGGGCAGCGAGGGGAGGACGCGGCTGCCTGCAAGGTCGAGCAGGCCAGCGCATCCCGTAGGGAAGCCCCGGCCGGGCTGGAGAAGCCGCCGGGCTTCCGCACGGCCATTGTTCTTTCCGGGAACGGGACGCCGCGTATCCCGCGTATCCCTGTCCGCCGGGTGGGGCGGGCTCCCCGCGCCTCTGCGCGCTCCCGCTCCGGGAGGGCTTCTCTCCTTGGAAAGGTCCCGCTGCTTTGCGGCTCTGACCCCCGGCCACAGCGGGGCAGAAGCGCCGTGCCCCCTCCCTCCCGGAGGCTCGGCTCACGCAGCTCGCACCGCTCCCCTCCCGCCGCCGTTCCGTGTTCCCAGGGACTCGCAGGGAGACCCAGGACACCGCCTCAGGATCGCGGATGGGATGGGGAGGGGACCAGAGGCGCGCACCTCGCAGGGCAGCTGGGAACAGCGAGCAGCTGGAGCCAGGCGCTCCCCGGGGCCGCGGAGGGAGCCCGCAGGGCTGGCGGGACCGACCCCGCCACCGCCGCCCGCTACCTGCGCCCCCTCCCCCAGCGGGCCGGAGGTTGCCGTGGCGACGGATCAACACCATCCCCCGGGACAGGGCTCCGCGGGAGCCACCGGCACTGCGCGGTCCTCACCGGCCTCCCATGGGGAACCCCGTCCCGCCCCCTCCCGCGGCGACAGCGCGGCCACCGCCGCGCAGCGACGTCAGCCCGGACGGGTTTTCCTGCCCCGACGGCGCCCGCCCGCCTCCATCGGTCACCCGCACCGGGACCGCGTGCCCAGACCCGTCGGGGCCGCCGTGTGAGGCGCCCGCCGCCACCTCCGCGCCCCCATGCAGGCAAAGCTGCACCCGTTTAAGCTGAGCCTCCTGTAGACGTATTTATTTCGGTTTAATAGGTGTTTATGATATGTTAGCCCGGACCTGTTCCTAATCAATCGGAGCTTAATCAAAATAACGCAGATTTATACCGGCCCCGGTGCCAACCGAACAGGTGTTACCTCGCACCTGTGGCTAAGCTGGCGGGGGAGCGACAGCCTCCGGTGCCCGGGGCAGCTGGCGGGGCCGGCGGGCGGGCGGGGGGGCGATCGCTCTGCCCTCCCTCCCTCCCTTCCCGGCCGCGATGGTCGGAGCCAAAGCACACGAAGCTCAACAGCCGTCTCCGGCAGGATGGAGAAAGAGGAAGTTGCACAGGGATGTCGGGGTAGGCTTTTTTCATTTTCTGTCCTGGATCACGCTAGGCGCACATGGTCGTAACAAGCCACAAGGCTGAGAGGAAGAATTACCTCATGGAATTGCAAGCACCTTCCAAGTAAAGGTGGAGTCTGGAGCAAACAGGAGATCCAGCTGATAGTGGTTGATAAGCCTAGGGAGTATCGCATTGCTGCTTTGCTTACCTCAGAGACGCCTCAGTCCTTGTGGAGCAGGAAGAGGAGACTCTCCAACACACTGGCTCCCAGCACCCAGATAAGGAGCTGTCTCCTCCTTCCTGCAGCGAGCAAGCCGATGTCCTGGCTCACAAAGCAGCAGTTTCAGTAGAGGCTTCTCCTCTACAGGATCGTCTTTTCGGTTGGTTGAGCAACAACCCAACTTCAGAAATTCAGAGCTCATTGAAGGAAAGCTGCTTTTCGTCTTGCACAGCAAGTGAATTAAACTGGAAAGCCAGGACGAAATGAAGTTCACATGCACCTTCAAAATAAAGCTCAAACCAAACAAAACCGCATCAGATAGTTCTTGGCCAAAAATATGACTAACAGGCAACTGCATTTTTTGTTCTGTGATCCTTCCGAAGCCTTCTGCTACTGGTGGATGATTCCTTAGCCGAGATTTTAGCAGTTAAACAGGTGGATCTGTGACCAATTATATCTCTAAATTTATATAATGACATTGCTAAAAGTAATCATTGCTTCATCCAAAGTTGATAAAAGTTTTTTGTTTGGTTTTTTTTAAACCAGTGGTAGTTAATACAGGCCTTTCGCAAGAATAGGGAACTGTAAATATGCTACTCTTTCTTGAATCATTTCCCTTAAACAGACATCCGAACTCCAAGAAGGAAAGCAAAAGGTAGGAGAAGTAACAAAAAGGAATAGAACTAAACTGGAAAGAAAATAGAATTGCACTTGGATAGGAACCCAGAGAAAAGCCCAAGAACTTAACTTATGATGCACAGTGGTCTGTCCCACACATGAGAATGTCTTCTTCTCTGAAGTTATGTGGCTTTTTAGAAATACTTCCCAGACAGAATTACAATATTGCACATGAGTTCACCAACTTAATTTCTGCTTTGTAGCAGTAACTATAGAGATGCCACAAGTGCTTTTGTTTCTGTGCAGGAATGTTTTACTTCTGAGATGAAGGTTGTACAACACTAGGCAAGGAGCAGCAGCAGAGCCCATCCACCGGATTTTTGTGCACCATTGATGGCTGACAGACCTTCATCAGTGACCAGCTGGCTTAGGTCAGTCAGTCATATTTTGCTTAGAAGTGGCTGGATTGACTCTCAAGGGCATCAGACACAGGAATTCTTTTGTGTTCTGATACTCTTCCTAAGTCTTAAGCACTTTAGACATGACACTAACCAGCAACTCAAGGTCCAGTCAGCCTCATAAATTAAAATAGGATAAAAAAACCCCACAAGGACAATATGCTTCTAACTACAATCAAGACAAAGCTTTGCTGCATTTGTATACAACAATCACAAACAGGTGTTGTACATTGATTCAGGGAGTTTTCTGAGCCAATAGCTGACAAGTAAATTTGGCCATCTCCTCTGCTGCTGTCTCTGTCCTTGTCCCTCCTCCTAAAAACGTTAATTCACGTGTCCTACAAATTCTGGACACTGCCTCAGCTCCAGTCTTAGTGCTGTCAAATGTGCACCTGTCAACAATGTCCAAATTTAAAAGTTCCTTCCTTACAGCTGGTCCAGTCCTCAAATGGCAACACCGACCCAGGTGTGGGTATCAGCACTCAGGTGCTGGGCAATGCCTCTCTCCCTGCCTCATCTTGGGAGACAGCAAGCAACCCCATGGATTTCTGTCTTCCCAAGTATCCTTGCTATTGAACTGTTTTTTAAGGCACATTCTTTCAGACATTTCCTGCGTCTGAAAATGTTTTCCCATGCCATAATCAGAACATGCAGTGTTTACTTGACTGCTTTAATCCAGGCAATGTTAAATTGACAATTGTTAGCATAGTATCTTGGTCTCTTTTGAACTGTCCTCACACTTTAGGATTTTCCACCCTCCCAGTATTTTATGTCTAAATCTAGGAAAAGGAATGGAACTGGGCTTCACTTAAGAAAGGCTAATTAGATCCTGCTGTAATTTACAGCAAAAGTACCACAGACCCAACCATCAACAAGAGTCTGCCCAATATAAACATTAATATCTCTGACTCTTTAATGAAAGAATTCTAAAAATCATAACTATGCTGGGGGGGGGGACGACGACTCCAACAAACATACTGATGCATCGATTCAGTTACATTTATACTGCCACAATTTTACAAGAAGTGTAATTTGGGAGAGGAATACAAATGGATGTGCAGAGTTCTAGATAAAGTCTGAAGTAGGTTTTTCTGTACCTTATTTCACCCCTATGTCACAGGGCCATGGGATGTTGCAGTTAAATCCCATGTCTAAGTATCAGGTACGTGCTCCAGTTTATATATCGAGCCAAATACCTATCACCACAACACAGAGATTTGCAACCAAACACAAGTTCTTAAAATTTATTTTAAAGTGAACAGTATACCTGATGGTACAGAATAGCCATTTCTTTACTCAGCATTCTCATAACAGTATGCCTTTTTAGGCTAGGGTATAACTGACTGTGGAGCACACTGGGTTTGCCTGTGGTAAAATTGCTACAACAACAATCTCTTTCTTCAAGCCAACGCTAAAGCAGCAGCACTTCCCCCCTCCGCCACCTCCAGCTGCTAAGCAAAGAATAAACTTTTAGCTTTGCCCCTCCTTTATTGGAAGGGGAATAGGGTAATATGCTGTAATTGGTTTTCCATGTTTGCCAAGAGTCTGTTTCCTCTTATCATCCACAATATTTAACATAAGTCTTGTAATAATTCCAAAAATAATAAAATCTGTCCCAAGAATAAAAATGATAGATCCACAACATGCTGCTTTTTTTGTCATGGTCTTGGTTTTGTAACATTCTGTTAGTAGTTTTTATTGCCTAATGTTGTGGTTTCTTTCATACGCGGCAGACCCAGTAAAGACATTTCATCAGCTACTTACACAGCAGCAGCCTGGATTATTTACAAACGGAGATTTCAGTAGTGTATTACAATAAATCACCACTGCATACTGTTAAAGTTACATTGCAGCAATGTGGCAGAAGAGAACACAGAGATTCTAGGGGGATGAACATTAAGTATACACAAATCATACATATGATCTCAGCAAACAAATTTATTAAGATATCCAAATAAAACCTGTTAGTCTTCCTCTGTCTCCCCTATCTCCTCCCATGCAATAGTGGAAGAGGACTAGGCAAATTATATCCCCCCACACATTCAAACCAGTACACACAGTAGGTGTAGCAAGTAGCAGAGCCTGTGCAATACTTCCTTCATCATTTTATACCACGCAGCCAGATAGCATAGATATCCCTCTCTCCCTCTGCCCCACCCTTCCACCCCTAAAACAAATGCCCCATACTGGGCAAATTCCTGTAAGCTTGGGAGTTATGGATATGGAGCAAATAAAGACAGCATCTTGCTCACAGGATTTAGTTTGAATGAAACAATATGAAAACAGAAAAGACAAAAAAGGAGATAATACACAGTAGAAACTTGATTTAGAACAACAACAACAACAACAAAACCAACCCCAAAACAAACAAATCAACTAAAAAACCTAAGAAGAAAGTTGTAGGACACTCAGTAGTATCAAAAGAACAGTCCGTTAAGAGGAATCACTACCTCAGGCCTAAGCATTTACAAAAGCAATACCCTACTGATAATCAACTATGAGAAAAATATAGGCACATTAGGGTACCCTCTAAGAAAGATCACTTAAAAAAAATCATGCAATGCTCAAAATAGTTTTCTGATATTTCTAAGTTAGTTTAATATACTTTTTTTATTATTCAGATTCAGTTTATCTGTATTTCTGAGCCTGAAAAGGCTTCAATTGCTTCCCAAGAATAGATTTAGTCCCCTAACAGTCGCAGGTAAACTCAAAGCAGAAATAGTTTTCCCAGTTTAAATGGATGTCATTTGGTGCAATGCCCTTCTAATCCAAACAACATATAAATGTTGAAGCTAAAGGCTCTTCAATGGCCACCGCAAGAAACTGTCACAAAAAGTGTAACATAGCAGAAAGGATACAACGCTGGAGCAGGGGATGGAGGTCTCACTGCTTGCTAGGAGCTTCAGACACTTGTTACTTTAGGTTATCAGCAAGTGTTTTGGCAGTCATTTTACCTTAACTCACTTCTGAGTCTGATCTGCACAAGAATAAGTCAGAGTGACTGAAGCCAAAAGAGATAGACAGGTCTAAGACTGAGGGGGAGTTGTTAATCTTTCTTCATTGACTGCCAAAATTCCTGGAACATTTAATTTTTAGCAGAAATGGGAGAGACAAGTTTTTAGTCATGCTTAGAGGGCTTAATCACCCCAATCTTCTATTTTTTAAACTATACTTTATACCATATTCTAAACTGGACTAAGGGAAAAATTGCACCTTAGTATAATTTTAAAGTATCAACAATTTCACATTACAGGTAACAGCTGTACAAGTTGCTGAGAAACAATTACATGTTTTGGTTCTTTGGTTGTTAAAATGTAACCAACAAAAGCAACTGGAATTCAACATGAAATCTCAGAAAGCTTTCAGTCACTCATGCACAAGTAAAACTGAAACCTGTGAAAGAATCATCTTATTAAAGCACACACTTCAGAAGTAAATCCTCCTGCTAAGTTCCATGCTATAAAATTTTCAAATTCTAATGGGATAAAATAGCATCAGGGCTTCTCAAAAAGAACCCCTACAAAAATACAGAGATGTCTGTAGCAACAAAAGGTTTACTTGTGCATAAAGTTTGTGACAAAAAGCCAGCCAGAATGCATGGAAATTTCAGTTTTGTTCTAGCTAGTCTTTGAAAGTACCACAGTCTTAACATAATGTACAGTCTAAGACTGGCATATGAGCCAGGACCAAACCAGCAAGATCAGCAATTGATTGCATACATGACTTCAGTAAGTCACAGCATATTCTTCCCCCTGCACCTCTCACCCCCCAAAAAGCAGCGCTGGTGGCTCTTTACTATAGTAGCCCTGGATTCCTGGGAAATTCTATACCTCTTTCACGTTTTCAGAAAATGAGATTGTCAGAAGCTTTCAGTTTTTCAAATCATCACCACTTAAAACAGCATGAATTTTTGTTCTTCTCAGGGCAGTGTACAAATCCACCTCTTGCTCCCTTAATGGACAATTTTTATGGCTAAATTTATTACCCTTTGCAATGAAGCTCAGGTTGCTATATAAGAGCACACTTTTCTCTCATCTCAAGCAACTGAATTCTACAACGTTGCCAAGTGAAAAAAACTTTAAATAGTTATTCAGGCTAATAGTCTTGTTCGTTCACTCCTTCTTGTAAAGAGCTAGTCAGGACATGCCAGTTTTCCCTTGTCATCCATGGAGTTCAGTCTTATGGTTTTACTGTCATGCAACACAATTTTCAAACTTCAACTGAAACAGTAAGCATGTGCTATAAACGCAAACTTTGTATAATAAACAGATCACAGTTGAAAGTATGTAAATGGAGTAACCTCTTAGTAATATAAAAGTTGAAAACAATTATATTACACTGCTGAAAATGTTCCTAAATGTGTAAAAAAGAATTGAAGTCAGCAACTAACATAAATCCGTACTGGTTTCCCTCTTCTCCAAGAGATCAACAAAAGGTTCCACACCATTTTTTCCAATTTTATTTAATCTCAGAACCACTGCTATGTTACACCCGTCAGGCTGAAGTTCATTCACTCCGGATGTTTAAGTTCTGACAATTAGAATGGGTGACATTTTGTGTTACAGTCAATACTGGTCGAGTAAGACAAAAGTTTTGCAGTCATTGCCTGTCCCCAGCCCCTTTATTTTCCCCAATATATGAAGCATGGCCTAGCATAAGCATCACCCTTTTGTCTGCAATTATTTAAACAGGATGAGATGGAAACTCAGCAGTTTGCACATTTGTATGAAAGGTGACATGAACATTCTGTATTTTAACAAATAAACACTTAAACACAGGACTTTGTTTTGCAGTGTTGCAACCCTTTCATTTGAGGAAAAGTATGCCCCCCCAGCCATCACCATAAAAAGTAACAAAACATTTGTAGTTTTGATTTTCATCAAGATTTCCAAACTGGCAGATTTTATTTTCACACCCTCTTCACAATAGACAAGATGCTTACCATATATTTAGGATTACAAGTTGTCACTAAAAGAAAACTTTACACAACCACTATACATTTAGGTTGAAAAAACTGTCCTTGCATGAAAAATATACCTAGAAATCAAGTGGTAAACAAGAAAAAAAACCATTGAGAAGATTAACGTTTTTAAAGTGTGCCATTTTAAATTTATCAACTCCTCCTCTACTTTCCATTCATACTCTGTTTTCACCTATAGTATTTGTTAAGGCAAACAGCTAATCCATTTCTGAAGAGGTGTTGTGGAAATTGTGGATAAACAGCAAACATTTGGCATTAAAATAGATAGCACGTATGTAGCCTCTAGTAATATACATTAAGCATCTCTCTTGAACTTCAGGATAATGACAGGGGAGCATGAACATGCTAACAATGTCAAAAAGGCTTAAAATTTAGCATCCAAGCAATTCCTATTAATGCTTCTGTAGTTTTCAAGCTCTAAGTAGTATAGATTTTATGCAAATGCATTAAAGAATTCTAGCTTGGCAAGTACACCCAAGCAGGTTATTAAACTATATATACAGAAAGTGATAAATACAGAATTAAAAGAGTCCTTCCGCTTCTCTTCATAGCCTTGAAAATTGACAAAAAACTTGAGGACAGCTCTACAATATTAAACATTAGGTAACCTCAGGAGCTGGGAAACCTAACTACACAAACTGATTAAAATACTCAGATGACTTTGTAGTGTTTAATACAATTCAGTTCGTAGTCAAGGGCACAAGACAACATTTAACAAAAATAATCACATCAATTGACCTAGAAATCAAATGTAAATAGATATGAATACAATCTCCAAAATCTGTCTTTAAGTGAACATTAACCATTTATTCAAAGTTATACAAGAATTTGAAGGATAAAGTCTTCTGCAACAGGAAACCAACTTACAAGTTTCATGTCTCACTTGAATTGGAGGCGAGCGGGGCAGGGGGAGGGAAGGGTGAACAAACAAGTAAGTAGGCCCCATCCAGGCAGCTAGAAAGTAAAAACAGGCTCAACAGCAGCCTCCTCCAGCTTGTTGTCCTCCCTGATTGCCTGCAAGTGTTGCGTTGGTGGCAGCATGTTGAGGGCCAATTTTTATGCCATTTGCCTGAAATGAAGTTAATACACAGGGTAAATATTTCAGAATATATTTGAAAAGCTACTTTTTCTATTTAGAAGATCATATAACAAGTTCTCCTAATGTACGCAATAAATATAGCAGAGTTTGTAATTTTTTCCCCAGTATGTTCTTAGTGATTAAATATTATTTAAAGATGCCTTCCTTCTCATTTAAATTTTATGTCCATGTTACACTCTGTAGCTTAAACTCCTAAAAAAAAAACCCCAAAAAACACAGAGCAAGAATTGTATTTAAATACTACTTGGCATATGGCTTAAAAATATATAGCATTTGCTAAGAATGTATAACCTCTCCCCTCTTGCCAAAATCTCCACTAGTTTAATATAAAACTTTTCCTCTCTAGACAGCATTTCTTTCTGTGTTGAATCAGCTGTAGAGGCTAAGGGCATACGAGTGTTCTGTGTCATCAATAATTCCTGTGATCCCAAAAGACATGGCTACTTGCCAAGAACCCACACACAGCGTAGCTCTTTCATTCATCAAAATCACACTTATATCTTAACCCTCACTCCCTCAAGTGGATTTTACCTAAAAATACAGCACTTTGAGAAAAGTAATACAGTAGCTTCAGAAATTAAGCTCTTAAGGAAACTTTGCGTCACAGCAAATCTCAGATTTATGGTGCTTGGCAGTTGTTCTGCAGCAGTGGTAGCCTTCGGGTTTCTGGCACTCGCTCAGTATTGACAGCAGCTGATGTGGTTTCTTTTCGCTCTTTGACTCCTCTTTAATAAAAAGCATGCCCTATGGCTCATTGGTTTTGCCCCCTCTGGGCTGATAGCAACTTCTTGAGGAATCAAGGAGCCAGACTTGGCATAAAGCCAAATAAGTAGCACGGACTGCTGGCTCTTGACAGCATATTGCAATCAAAGCTCCGTAAGGCACAGTAAAGCAGTCAGCTACTATATGAAACTCGACAGATACAACGAGCATGCTTTTTCAGTCACTCTGAATGCTCTCCAATTTATATTGCACTACCAAATGTGTTTCTTCAGGAAAGATGAAAAATTTAAAATTGTCTTTCACATCAGTGAACTGAATTTAAGAAGTGTTTCACCAAAATGCACATATACTTTCCAGTCAGAATTAGTTTAGAGGATTACTATTCAAGTCTTATTTAGCTACAAGTTTCCTGATGCATTACTTTGCATACTACTGAAGTTTCTAATTTTTTCCTCTTTTAAGTCATGAGTATTATTTTCAACAGTCTCAATTTTCTCATGTTGAAATATATTGAGCAGAAAGACATGAAGCTACTTAATTTGAGTCCTGCCAATTCCCTCCCTACTCTGAACAATCCTGCAAGGACTGTACTGTTTAGGAGAAGCATCACACTGAGAGTCTGGGCACACCTCTCCACAGAGCAGAAACAGAACAGAATGGTGGTGCAGATTTTCTCATGCGGTTTCACTAAGTACCTCAGCAACAATATTTAGGGACATGCAGGATAAAAAAAACCAACCTGATCTTTAGAAAAGACTGATCACCTCACATTGTCAGATTTTCTATGAGAATGTTAACAAAGAGCTTATACAATCTTAACATTTCTATACAATACCAGTGTTATGAAGCAAGATTTTCAACAGCACAATAATTTCAACATTTAAGAGACATCACACATCTTTCTAGCTCTTGTTCCCCTTTCTCCAGCTCTCCATCCCCATCCCAAACAAGCAAAGGTACAGGCCCCAATAATCTGTAGCTTCAGTAATACGCATAAGCAAAATAAGCTAATCTTTTATTCCCTACAGTATCCAGCCACCTAAACCAGGAACATTTCAAAAGTCTTTTATGTAACTCTCAAAGCAATCCCTCCCCTACACTGGACAGCTCATGGAGTGCATCTGGCATATCAACATGGTCCTCCATTTACATAGTGGAAAATTATCTTCGAAAACAGATGACACCATATGGAGAAGTGGATGAAAGTGGATTTTCTTCTCTTTTGGGGATTTATATTATTTTGCGATGCTTCATGGATGGATAGGGTCACTTATTTTAATCCATTTTTAACACAATGGCAGACAATTCTACATCCAAATGACAAATGAACAGACAAATCCTTTACTGTCCAGCCTTCTAGGGAAGGTGAATTTTGTACTTTTAAAAAGCAGAGAGTGCACAGAGTACTAAAAGTTACCTCATTATTAATGTCAAAAACTCCTTCCTGGATTTTCTCGTAGATCTCCTTTGCAGTGTTAATAAACGCCTAAAACAGAGGAAAAAAGACCACAGACACAATGAATGTGATACCCTTTGCTGTAAGATGCACTAATTGGAATTCAATCTCATGTGCAGTTGCTTCAGTGAGACTTTCCTTCCTGACCTCTCAGAAACAGGTACGACAACAGCATCCTATAACCCACGCTGAAGCAGCAATGGATCACACGCTGTTTACAAAAACAATGGCATTTTCACAACATCTGTATTCTACAATCTGTTGTCCAGTAATTACAGGGGAAAAAGTGGTTTTTAAACATATAAATTACTTTTAAATTATTTATTTCTGACCCTTATGGATAGATTGTGTGGCAGATGGTTTCCCCTACCCTTAATATCTTTGTAATAGGCCACTCTAGATTAGAGTGCTTAGCAACATAAAACCACAGGGTACTTACAATGATGATGTAAGGATGCTGTCTGCTGGATGAAACCTTACGCTATCATTTAATATTCACCTAATTTTAAGAACATATTCTCTTTAATTAATCTTGCACACAATGGGCAACAGACATCTTAATAGTAGAAAGGAGAGACCCTAGGTTTTATAACTACTTCTAAAAAAATATTGTTTTAATTCAGAGAAAATACATTGACACTCAGGTCTGAAAAAGCGACTGATATAAATGTTTCTGGTTAAAGTTTACAATCAATTATTCCATTCTTCATCTCTCATTTAGCTTTATAGGTCAAGTAATGCCTAAAATAATGTATAATTTAGGAGGTGATTAACAGCAGCCAGTAATTACAATAAACACACAGTTCTTTTTGTTTTAAAATACCAACACCATGCAATCATACAAGACATGCTACCCTCTGCACAAGTCTATTACAGCAAATACAGATCTAATTCAAACATAAAAAGTAAACAGGGTTCATGGAGAGGAACAAATCATACCTTTCCTCATTTCTACACTGGAAGCATTTGACTGCTGAACTTGCCACCAGAGCTTTGTTTCCTAATTAACAGGACTGATATGTTTTCACCTTTAAAGGCCTTACAGCTCCCCAGAGTAATCAATCTACTGCAGCTCAATTACTGCACCAAGCACACACCACAGCCAGTGAAGGAGACTTGAACGACTGCAGCAGGAGCAGAGAGATATGAATATGCATAAACTCTAAGTGGGTGATCGAATCATCACAGAGGGTCATGAGAATTTGCAGCAAAATAATGAGAAGAATTAATCATTGCAGATTCACAAGGCACTTAGGAAGCGAGTTCGTTTTTCAAACACGTGTTAGAGTTGAGAAGAAAAATTGGCTTTCAGCCAACTACGAATTGATTCAAATTCCTCAGAATCTGAAGTTTTCTATGTAAGGAAAAGAATTCTAACTTATCATTGTTCCTGATAATATACTAATTATTGTAATGGCCTCACATGTGCAGGGTATAAGTCAACATTGAAAATTCACACAGCTGGATTCTGTGAGGATCCTTACTTCTACTTCAGTGGGACATTAAACAGAACTTGAAGTCTTAAAAAAGCGTTATGATAACTTAATGTAAACAAGCACTTAACAACTGGCACTTCTAACAGTTCTAGAAGATGCTAGCTTAAGTACACCAACTCTTAGAATTAATTTCATGAGAATTACATTAAATCTATAGAAATTACTTCAGAGCAACAAGCTAGAATTTTAACAGACTCCAAACTAATACAACTGAGAATAAATTAACTTTTGGATACTTCACTCAAGAGCATTCATTGTAGCAATGCATCTATCCTCACAAAAAACAGTAAAATGCACTGGAAAACAGCACTGCACAAACACAGAATTCCTTCTGTTACTACACATGTACTGTATAAAGCAAAAGAGCATACTGAGTTTAGTACAGTATATTTTAATATTAAAACATATTGGCCAAAAACTATTCATTTGAAAAATCCAAATATTCTGTTAATCTCAGTTCTATCATTTTAGTTCTCTTGAAGTCATAATCTGACTATGTCATTCCCATCAGTGATTCTGGTGCATGATATATTTAGGGTTAAAACAGCACATACTGTTATTCTGTATAGCAAAATGCCAGGTTGCACTGGGCCACAGAAGTAATTCCTATTTGAAAACAAAGAATTTAGCAAATAACAAGTCTACCTCACATTCTCTTCTTTGTATGTGTTCTAAAAAACTGCTACTAATCAGCCATGAAGAGAGACTTGAATTCCTTGACACTTTCATTTGTTTCTCACATGCATGTATTTTAAGTTAACTTATGATTCCAAGTGTAAGCAGACTCAATTACCTGAGAACATCACTAGAACAGCAGTCTACCTGCTTTAAGAATATTATATCAGATTTTGGCATTGCATGTCAGTGCCCCAATTAGCAAGGACAAGAAGGTGAATGTGGTAGAATTGACAACTTCCAAAAATCTCTTTTAATACTGCATGTTCTAACTCTTATTTGGAACATGCAGTACACTATAAACTCTTAATTATTTATAGGCAGTTGATCCTATTTTCAGATTAACTGAGCCATAGATGCAGAAAGACAGAGTGATTTCCCCTCAAATCCAGTTTAGATTTATTAGAACACATGCAGGGGACTGCAAGAACACAGCTGTAGCACCTCATACACAGACTTGGATCCAGGCATGGTTTAGCCATTTCCACACAAGACCTCATCAGCAAGCCTACAAGGGCTCAGCTGGTTGCCTACCATGCCTACTGCAGTTGCACTGTACATTCCCATAATGCTGCTGCTACTAAAACACTAGACAAAGATACTCATGCCTTCCCATTCCAAATCAGGCCAGGTTAATTTTCACCACTCCAGGGGAGGCGGTACCAGACTCACCCTGCATTTATACATAACCACCTGAAAGATGGCAATGCCCTAGTACACAGTACCTCTATGGCTCATAAAAGGAAGTGAGAGACTTTTGCAAAAATCAGTACATTAGATTTCCAAATACAATAATCCTTGACTACATTTTGGGAGAATTCAAGAAAACAATATACCTTCAGGAAAGTATTTACATTTAATGTTTAACTCTTGGTCATTTTCTAAACCACAACTTACTGATGTTTTAATGCATGAGACTTCTGAATATAACTGTACCACAGCATTAAAAAAGGTTGTATACAAGTTATTTAGTGATTTGTTTTAACATAAAGTGTTTTTCAATTGTGTGCTCATTTTAACTAGGTTCCCAAATAATAGCAATACCACTTGAGGAAAAGTGCATTACTGTACAAGTGGGAAAGTAAGTCTTGCAAGATGTGATCTGCCTGTTGTGTCATGCCTGCACCTACTGCAAAGCTAACACAAGAGGCTTTTAAATCACAATATATCAGTATAATATCACTTTAGACTATTTGTATAAGGAGTTTCCCAGATCATATTGCAACATGAGAATCAAGAAGTCATGTCTCACAATACTTGCCCCAAAAAATCCCCAAACAACCCAAAACTGCAACTAACAAACACTACAGATACTGCATTTAAAGGTAAATTAATCCTACAAACACTGAATGTAGAATTAAATAAACTTCTACATTCATATCACACAAATAAACAAGTAGTACAGTTTTACTACCCTTGAGACAAATCCAGAAAGAATGAATTCTGTAACTGATAAAAACAATGCAAGAATCATGTAAGGGAGTAAGTTCCTGACACCTCTGTCTCACAGAAGCTATGCACCAGTAATAATAAACTAGGAGCACCAGAACGTGAGCAGTAAAGCAGCTACATTTAGTTTTCACTTGCAGATGACAAGGTCACTTATCTTTCTCAGAAAGCTAGTGGCAGTACAAGGATCTGAGGACTCTGCTATAAGCTGAGCAGAACAGGAAAAACTTGTAAATGAATCACCGGTACTTTTCAAAACTCAAGACTTCACAAGTTCATGTTTGCCTAAAACCAGGTACGAGATCACGTTCAGCATGGCCAGCTCTTGGAACATGCTGCCCTCTGGTGGCAATGTTAAAATTAAATTTAATGCATGGAAATAAAAATTGGGCAATCCTTATTTCCTGGATTCTTTCTTACAATTAATTACATGAGGAATGCTTAAAGGTTAAATATATCACAAAATCCAAAGCGTGACCCAGCCAACACCTAGAATTTCCTCCTCCTCTCCAACTTCCTATCTTATCTTTTAGCAGTAAGATATGATATAGTTAAATTACTCTACTATTTAAGAATGCATTTGGAAACAGTAACAACACAGACAACAAATGGATTTATGCCTAAAGCATTCACCATCCCAGCGTGTAAGTGGTGCTGGATGGCCACTTAATAAAGTGAGATTCCAAAGCTTTGAGCAGCTCTTTTATGCACCCACAGTAATGCTTTTTACAGCTAAATGATCTTTCAGGAAGAAGCCTAGCGCACTAAAAGGGATGCAGAGGGGTTAATTATAAGCAGTAGTAAGGTGTTATATAATGAACCCACACCCCAAAAAGCATCCCAACACATTTGTAACTTAAAGTATAAAGTATAGATGCAAAAACACAAACCAGAACTTGACAGCAATTTCTTTATGTCCTCGTTGAGGCACAATCTTTCTGACAAACTTATTGAGCCAATGCAAATTACTACAGCTCAAACTGACTTGAAAAGTTCTGTAACTGTTGAAGAGTTACACAGAACACAATACTTGAGGAAGGAAAAAAAAAAAAAGAAAAAAGATAAACCCTCCAGAACTCAGAATCCAATTCTCCAAGAATCTACAGGTCAGGCAAGCGGTATCATACATTTCATGCTCTTCTATAAAGCCTGAAACACATAGTTAACAGAGAACCATGAGATGTTCAGAAGCTCCAAGAACCACGGCAGAGCCAGGATTTCCTCACTGTGAAGCTGGGGCACAATCCAGGGATTTGCCACAAGCAGCTAGAAGCCGTGCATCTTCATTACAGCCACGTGTCCTGCTCCTTCTCCCTTCCTCAGGTGACGTGACATGAGCTTCCACCCCATTTTCTCATGAGAGAAACTGGCAAAAATGTCAGCTTTGCACAGCTGAAAGGTCACAGAACTTTGATTTCCAGGAACTTGAAGGAAGACTGGTTTTGATACAAATTAAGATAAACCTAACTTTTGGGTGGGTGTTTCTTGGGTTTTTTAAAAGACTCATGATGCAGAAATCCTGCTCTTCTGCAAGTGCAAAATTACTTCTTGTGTGTCACTTTACAACACAATGAAAATTATTAACATCCTATGACTTTCAAGTTTTATTAACTAAATCCCAGCTATTAGTTGTGTTCAGGGAGGGTTTGAAGAGAAATAAAGAACACTCTAAAAATCAGTTCAACTTTAGATACCTCTAAGAATCTAATCTTTCCATGAGATTTTCACTTTCACTCCTCAGAAGGCCATCTCCCTTCTCTTAACTGTGCCACTGTTGAAGCTACAGGTACTTTGAGTATTTGTTATCCATTTAAGCAAAAGTATAAAAGAAGTTGCCTGAAGAGAAAATTAAGTTACAACTGAAACAGAACCATTGAATGACCACTGAGCTCCATGTAGCTGAAGTGCTCCATTGCTCAGTTAAAACCATGAACCTACTCAGATTTTATCCTAAATAATGAATTCATTATTGCATTCTATTTATGTTCTATTTATTCTATTTACTTGGAATAATACAAAATGCTCTTAAGCTTGGCATAGGGACCCCTCCATATGAGAAACAACTTACTAAAACCAACTCCTACACTAAGAGTCTGATACACGGGCACAACTCAAGTGAGGTCAGCTTCTGAACAGTGATGTTGTCTAGCATTGCTTTGACCAGCATCCAGAAAATTTTCTGGCTTAGGATTGATCACATCATGAATCACTATTAAAAGTAGCAGTCTGGAATGAAATAGTAATGCATGAAATTGCTGTAGCTTCCCAAATACAGCTAGGTATCTTTACTTCTTGAGAATCAGTGCACATAAACAGTTAAGCACCCTGTGCTATAGGGGACTACATGGCCACCCTGAGGTCATGCTGGTGATTCTACTCTGCCCCCACCCAAAGAGTAAACTCTCAGCAAACTCCGAACTGCAGGTGGCAGGTAAGACCACAATCAATAGTCATATAATACTGCTGAACTACCAATGAAAAAACTAATGTGATAATGTCTCTTGCAAACAAGACAAAAAAATTCTCATATATTACATGTTGGTTTAATGAGAATAATGGATGCTATGATTAAAGCAAGTGCAAATCTGCCTGGGGTTCAGACCCCAGACTTATGCGTGTACAATTGAAAAGCCTCCCAATGGACATAATGGTGTTTTCTTAGAAAAAGTAGATTAGCAACACTGAAATCTGAAAATAGTATTTCAGAGTGTACATCACCCATCCACAATGCAACACAGCAGAGCAAATATGGTAATCAAGATTCTAAAAGTTAACAAGATTTTACCGTGAGAAACCCATAGCCGTGCATGACAATGTGTACACTGCTCTAACTACAATCACCTTAGAAATCACTGAAGAGAAAAAAAAGGAAGTACAAAAAGTCAGTAATATTTTGATAGTTGGTTACCTTTACAGCTTTAGACAGAGGCTAAAAGGAAATTGGCAACTCCCTGTTTAAATTAAAATGATACTGCTGAAGAGACTAGCATTAACTGTCCTTGCACTGCAGTCAAATCATAAGCCTGTGCCTAACCTCCCTCCAGTAATCATTCTATCCTAGTGATGCAGAAACTCTTACACAATCCCATTCCACATTAAATATGATGATTTAACTCTGTGGTCACAGCAAATTCTTAGAAGTCTCCAAAGCAACTAACTATGAAGGAAGAACCTGCATCTACTTCCCACTCCCTACCATCTATTACCTATTAGGTAAACAGGGTGGAAACTTCTCCAACAGCCTTGTACAAAAGAAACAGCCAACAGGATGTTTTACACTCCTTATCATCCATTTCTATTCGGCATGCAGGTAATGAGACAATCCTGAAGAATATAATGAGCAATTTTAAACTGTTTTAAGATCCAAGCACAAAAACAGTCAATGTACTGCTTCAGTTACAGATTTACTAAAGGTATTCCACAGAGGTGGAAATCAGGACTAAACAAGGGAAACAGCTTAAAAAACATTACCAACAGAAGCTCATTTGTTCATATAAAGAAACTGCTAGAGGTTAGGATTTTGCTTCTGTAGCTGTTAACTGTTCTACATCATACAAATTTTTTTTGTGTTTACTGAGAACACCATTTAAGGAATGCACTTGACTGTCACTGGAAAGAATTACATTCTAAAACTCTTCCACCAGAATTGGGCAGTACATACACACACACATCACTCACTCATATAATCAAAAGGACAGGATTCTATGTGAACTTTTTGATAAAGAACTTAATGCTCATTGGCCTCCTGATAATCAGAGATGCATTAGATACTGGACATTCAATTACTGGACAATTCATTCAGGACATATTTTTTGATGCAAAAAGAGGTGATAATGTTAGAATCAGGTAGTAATGAATTCTGTGACAGTCATCTGTAGCTTACTGTAACTTTTCAAAAAGCTTAAATATTTTTATAACTAAATGGCTTTACCAGTAAAAGCACCTCATTGGTCACATACCATTTTGAATTTAGGATAGTTTTGAGAAACAATAGGGATAGATTATGTAGTATAAGAAGCTGAACTATGTCATTAAAAGAAAGGTCAGTGGGGATGAACCGAGTATGGGCTTGAAAGACATGTGAAGCAATCTTTCTGCGGTACATAGCACTAGCATCTCAGCTGGAGCTCTTGGTACACCATTGTATTTGTCTGGCTACAATGCAGTTAGTTTTCTTTACAGCAGTCTGCATGGTGCTGTGTTTTGGATTTATGACTAAAATGGTGTTGATAATACAATGATGTTTTAGCTACTGCTGAGTGTCAAGGTTTTCTGTTTCTTACACTGCCCTCTCCTAACAGTGATTAGGCTTAGGGTAGGCAAAACCATGGGGGACACAAACCAGCCAGGAAAGCTGACCAGAATTGGCCTGACGGGTATTTCATAATATATGATATAATTCTCAAGAATAAAACCCAAAGGGTAGTCAAAGTCACTCTTTCTCAGAGACTGGCTGAGATTCAATTTGTTTGTAGGGAGTTGTGAGTGACTGACTTTCTGTCACTATTCACCTGCCTCTTCCCTTCATTTTTAAAACTCTATCTCAGGCCCTGATAGAGGGCCTTTGGCTCTTCTGGTTCTTTCCCCCATTCTGCTGGACAGAGGCACTGAGTGAGCAACTTGGTGGGTATTCAGTTGCAGCAGAGTTCAACCCACCATGACTACCCTTCAAGAAAGGAATGCAGTAAACCAAGGTGAGAGATGCAAGAACTCACACGTGTCCAGAAATGTGAACTATAAGCCAAACTTGAAAAGACTTAAGCTCTTTAAAGCAGCAAAACCAGAAAAACTTTTTCAGATATATAGCAGACTACAGTAACCAAGGCAATGACCTCTTCATCAGCTCTGCAGAGGACAGAAAATAGAAGCTGTGTGCAAATTAAAGAAGATTCCTACTAGGTAGTAGAGAGGAAAGATGATGACAGTACAAATATGAAAGCACTGCAAGAGATTACTCTGAAGAGCTCGTGATATACCAGGAGCCTTTAGAACAGGTTACAGTGACATCTGCCAGGAATACCAATAGCTTGACTAGCAAATCTATTCTAGCCTTACTTCTTGAATTTCATGGCAGACAGAAGTTAGCCATTTCTCTGATCAAATACTTCAAAAAACCCCACAAGTACATTAATTAGGAAGTCTCAACAATATAATTAGTGCTGTGTAATTACAATTACAACACAGACATTGTCTTTCTCGTAATATAAAGAGTAGTTAATTCAAATTAAGGTACCTACAATCTAGAGGAATAGGATCTACACAAACAAGTGTAATTTAAATCAACTGTTTTAGCCAGCGTTGAGCAACATTACCTCCTCTACATTGGAAGCAGTTTTGGCAGATGTCTCCATAAAGATAAGTCCGTGCTCTCGTGCAAATGCTTCACCCTCCTCTTTCTTAACTTCTCGTCTAGATTCTAAATCACTAAGGTAGAAGAAAAAACCAGAAGTTAAATTACACAGTCTAACATGTCCATATAAAGATTATTCTTCACATGCTTATGCTTGTAAGCCTGAGAAGCCAAGAGCCCCCATCAGAACTTGGGTAGATAACTTGTCAAGCCCTTAAGTGAAGCAGAATTATTGTAAGCCCTGCATTTATAGTACATGGAATAGTCACAGGCATCACATTTACTTGAGCTATACATTCTAGCTGACATAAATCTTTCATGAAATAAAGATTTCATGAAATAGCTTTTTACAGGATGAGTGTGTATTTATCTAGGTATTCCTTGAATACTGACTTAAGACATTGTATTTTCAGTACATATCACACTCTTCTATTACAATATTATCTACCAATTCAATACTATAAAGCTGAGCTGAAAAAGGAGCTTTAGAAATTATTTGTTACTATTTAACAATTTTAAAAATAAAGTTCATTTTTTCTATTCAGTAGCAAAACTTCATACAGCCAATTTATTTTCTGATAAAAAAAACTTAAAAGCAGAAGTAAGTTCTTTTGAATTACATTAGGTGTTCTCTCCCAGTAAGTTAGCATTTAGGTTGTGAAATTCCTGACCCTCCAGCAGCAGAAGAAATTGAAGTGACTGTTAGACAAGTTCTTGCTTCCTGGTTTCTGAGCAATTAAATTCAAACTTAAATATTATCCAAAAAAGCAGAGAAAAATCCTCTTGGACTGGACAACTAGAGACAAATCTATTTCTCTAAGTCATACAGACACAAGTGTTTTACCCTTACTTTTAAAGATTATTTAAGAACAAGGAATTCACAACTTGTCCTTCTTTGTAACTACATCACATCTTGAACAATAAAAATGACGCATTTATTATTGATGTATAAGTGTAAAATACGTATTTCAATTAAATGTCATCTAAGCTGTACATTAATAAATATTTTTAGATATTTTTTTAACTAAACAGCATACAAATAGCCGTATTTAATTTGCAGTCATCATACAAATAAAAAGTATCATACTAGACTTCAGTGCTTGCCAACTATGTAATTATACATATATTAAAAATACGTAATACTCATTGTGGCATCTATTTTGCAGCAAAGCAGGTTTTTGTAATTTTTAACTAAATGCTAGCTTAGATGAGTCACAGAATCAATACAATTCAGTACATTATTTAAATATTTTTTAAAAATTGAAGATAAGGTTACAAGAAATATCTTCTCAAAGCAATTTTGAAGTTGATGTTCATTATATTTAAGCACTCCCAATATTAGCTGACATTATCTTTTTCAACCTGAGCAATGTCTTTTTTTTTGCTACTACCATGCTACTCTCAGAAATACCTTATTTAAAACCTTGATTCACTTCAGTGTTATCTCCATGACAAAACATAAACAAATAACTTTCTACTTGAAATAATGCAGTTGTATCAAAAACTGCAATGACAGCCCAATCAAAACTCAATACTGATACCTAAGCATATTCTTAAAGATCTTTAACTGCTTCTACTAACCACAGTTGTCTTCCTCTCTCCATTCCAATAATTCGAAGCATTTGGTCTTACTAGATCAATATAGCTATGCTTTGTTCTGGAAAGAAGATTAAGTACAGTATTTGTAATGTTTTAACACTAATATTTGTAATGTTTTCAACAAATAGCCATTATATTTCAAATTAATTTCTCAACACTCTTCAAATCCAGCAATAAGTCAGTACTACAAACTTATGTCAAGTGCACTTTTGGGAGTCATAAGAGCAGTATTTATTCGTTCAAAACTACTATGCTAGTATACACATTCTTCCTTCCTTCCACCCATCTCTAGTAGTATACCCTACCATAAGAATTGTTTCAGGATAATGCAATAAAATTGAAGGAGTTTTCTTCCTGCCCTCCTTGAAAATAATATCCTTTAAAAAGCTTAAAACTTTTAAGACTTTTAGTTCATGTGGCACCTTAATCAGTAACAATTTACTGTGCACATTTTAAGTATATTTATTGTTTGAATAAAACCTAGTTGTAACTGAGAATTACTGGGCTAGCTGCAAGTAGCAAATCAGTCTGCATCAGGAGAATGCAAGACAGGAAAATTTAGTTTAACAGCTAAGAATAATCAGAAAGAGTTACAGATCTCAATTAAGTATGCAAACTTATCTCAAATAAACAGTACACTTTACTGTTCTTTCAGTGCCATATTTTTACTCACACAAGTATACAAACAGTTGGTCAGGGCCATCACAGGTTTACTAAAGCTTCATTTAATAAAACAAGCATACATTTTTGTGTATTAATTTGTCAAGATTATGCTTGACACATTCCTCAATTAAAAGGAAATTTGTTAGTCATTTACCAGATAATGTAAAAACCAGTGGACAAACTACACAATGACTTAATATGTACCAGGGTTTTCATGAGAAGGTAGAGGGTGGTGGGGCAGTGGGGGAAAATAGAAGGGAGGAGGGGGAAGAAGAAGAAAATAGGAATCCAACAGGCCCAAAGAGCAAACCCAGATTCACTATCATAGAGCTGCTTCTCAGTAGCATCTAAGAAATGACCATCTGGCTGCTCATGAAATTTTCAGGGGCATGCATACACACTATTTCAACTGGCATCTTTACCTTCAAGAATTGCTAAGGCACAGAGACAAGTTCAAGTCAATTACACAAAGGCCCATAATTAATGGGTTATTAAATTCTGAGGCAATGCTTTTGATATTTTGAAAAAATTCTGCATCCAGCAAAGAAAGTCTAGCTATAATTCACTGGATCAAGAACTAGAAGAATTACATACATTACCAGAAGATAATATATGCACTGATGTGTTTTTATTAAGACTTTCACTACAAAGTCTCAGCATCAACAGGAAATAATTTCATAATTTTAGACAGTGTAGCTGATGAGAAGTAAGGAATTGATTACAAATTAGGTAATACTTCCACGGTTTTTAGTTATATTTTTATCTCCCACTGAATTTACCAGGAAATGGTGAAAAAGCATTCTCACCCCAATCCTAGCCAAAAAGTACAGAATATGGAAGAGACTTGTAAAACAGAAATGTTTCCATTATTGAGGAATGCACTTCTTACAATTGAGAGAAGTTTTTGGTGTGTGTCCTGTACTGTGGACTTTTTTTTTAAATTACATTTTTTCTGATGTGAGACTTAATCAAAAATTAGGCACTTTAGAATACCTCAAATTAAAAATGCTATTCTCTTTATAAGGGAGAGATCTAAGTATTTCTAACTGGTGATTCCAGAAACAATAATGAGAAAATAACTCGTGTAATCCATTGCTCCACACATTTGCAATCAATCCTTCAGAATAAAATTACTTCTAAAACAGATATTCAGAATGTAACGTAGTTGATCCATGTGGTGCACATTGTATTAGCCTAAGTAGAATAGGAAAGGTTTTAGGCTCACCACAGAACTATGCATAGTGATAGAAGGGAATTTAAAGGTAACATATTCCCTACAAATACAAAAACCCCAAAAGCTGAAATACAGTGAAGTTAAATCTTTCCCTCTTACAAAGTAACAAAAAAATTACCTTTTGTTTCCAATAAGCATTATAACCATGTTGGAATTGGAATGCTGACGAGCATCTTCTAACCAAGTTGTCAAGTGGTTGAAAGTGTCCCTCCTAAGTAGAGAAGAGAATAAACATTAAAAGCAGTATTTTAAGAAATCTTTCCCCTGTTAGTCCACTTCTCTACTTGAATAACCAACTCATTTATTAGTGTACATGCTCTAGGGATAAAAGCTAGTAATCCCTTTGTGAGAGGGAGAATGGGCGAACCAAAAATTTAGCAAACAAGGAGTGTTAATGAACTCCACTTAAAAAGTAATTGAAAACATGTTTATTACAAAGAGTAAAGAGGATTCTTAATAGCTGTAAGAATGTGTAATTTTATATACATATAAAAACTGAACAGAACTTTAAAAGTACCCATCAGCTTCAACCAAGCTAAAAAACAGTACAAATAAACACATACTCAAATATAGTAATATTTGTTTTACTGAAAGCAGAAAATGGCTGATAATTTTTATGTGAGTTTGTAAGCTGAGTAATAAATTTAGCAGTAAAATCTTTTAAAGTGAGGTACATGAATGTGATACATTACAGTTTTTACACCAGGTATAAACTGAGTAATAAATCCCATGCTTGTAGAATGGTTTTAAGATATTATATTTTATTTATGAATCAAAGATTCATTTACTGGAAATCAGTTACTTCCAGATATTTCAACAGGAAGAGGGAACAAAAGGAAAAACATCTAGGAAATCTCTAGCACAAGTGGTTGCTCAACACAACAGCAAGAACCAAGATCTGCAAAAGGAGGCACACAACTTAATAGGACTTTGGAGCCTGAACATTTTCATAAACCAGCCAGAGTACCCACAGTTTTACAAATAAACTGTATATAGATACTTTAATATAGGAGGGAAACTTTAGTAACTTCCGAACAGCTACTAAAAAAGTATCAGATTAAGACCTGTATTTTTCAAACCTCAAACACAGCAATGGTAGAAGTTTCCCAGTATTCTTTACGTAACCAGACTTCTATGTTTTACTATTTCGCTCCTTTGCTGAACAGTATTTCAGTAAAAGTAATCTGTTATAATTAAAAAAAAAAAATCCCTCATGATAACACAACACTAGAAAGGAATTAATGAAATATTTTCAGGTATTTCTCGATAAAGGTAATCCAGAGGTTGATTGTCAATAGTTTATAAAAATATTTTATTCATTCCTCCTGAGATTTTATGTATGCTTTCTCAACTATTATAGAGAGTAAAGTGGAAGCATATAGGTAACATATGCTATATCTTTGAGAACTTAAAGAAAGTTGACACGAAGTTAGATTAGCAGTATCTATACAAAAAGCCCAACCAGATGAGACACTTAGCACTACTGTACGCCACAGTACAATTCTACAAAGACATACTGTAATCCAGTTGGTATTCTCACCTTGTAATGTCATACACTAGCAAAGCCCCTGCAGCTCCTCTGTAGTATGATCTTGTGATGGAACGGAAGGACTCCTGCCCTGCCTGTAGAACACAAAGTTTCATTGCTTTATATCTAATACTTATTTTTTGTTCCTGAAAACCATTAACTTAGAATCACAGGATCACAGAATTCTACTTTTGTGAGATGGGGATAAGGAAGAGTATGGATGGGAAAGGAGACAACTGGGGACAAAGTCTCCAACAGTAGCAAAAGAAGGCACACAGGGAGAAGACACCAACTATAGCACAGTGCTGTTAAAAAAGAAAAAAAAAGAAAAAAAAAAATCGGAACAAGACCTCTAAACCTTTTTTGGCAATCCCTGACAACCCAATTTACTGAATGGCTTCACAATACATGAATCATTATTAGAGCACAGAATGGACTCCTAGCAACTAAGCTCTGAAGACAAATTTGAAAGGAAGCAAATAACCCAGAGCTTCACATTTGAATTCAATAACCCGCTCCCTGGGGCAGCTGTTGACACTAGAATAAATAAAGTCTATTGTAAATAAATGATGAATGACATCTTTACGCCCACCATCTGCTGGTGTAAAGGTTGTTGGAAGGCCAAGGATGCAGATTTTATCCGTTATATCATAAACTGCAGCCAGCTTTCAACAGTCTTCAGATGGAATTCTTTCAGTAATCATTTTATTAAGAAAAAACAGAAAATGGTTATGAATTCAATTTTACACAATTCTGCTCCACAGTTAATCAATTTCCTCTGTACTTGATAAATAATGCTTGTCAAAGCAGCTACAGGATGCAAGAGTCATCTTCATATACACTGTGAAAAACTTCAGAGTCTACATAAATTAGATAGTTCCCACAGAAAAGTATTCTGTAAAAATCTCAGCACCTAAAGAACATGCTCAAAAGAATACAGTCCTGAAAAATAAATATTCATGGTTGCAGATCTTGAGCTCCTCATGCTCATGTTTTTCAGAAGAGCTATCTAGCACTTGACACTTCCTAGAAGAAATATTTACTTCTAATATTTAGCAATAACAGATGCTTTAGCATAATTCAAAGATAACACAGAACATATTTAAGAAATACTAATGCTGAAAGAAACCCTACGTGCAGTAAATCTGTAGAGAAATTGCCCTGATTTAAAAACATTAAACAAAAGAATGAAATATTTATCAAATACAAGGAACCCTTCAGCCATGCCTACAAAATTAGTACACAGAGAACTTTTTCTTCTCACAGTTATTGTACATCATACCAGATCTTCTTGAATTCAAAGAGAACTTGATCTAGGTACTGTCACTCAACAAGAATAGTAGCACAAGAAGTTTAGATGTGTTGAGTCTTCAGAAAGCATCCTCATCTTCCAGAATAAACACTAACTTCTATTTAAGAAAACATGTTATCTTAGGTATTCCAGTGGAAACAGTTATAAAATACAGTACAACACACTTAATAGTTTCAACACCATTAGAATACACTCACACAAACTCTTGGCCAAGAGTCCAAGTACATCTTCATGTAAACTTTGGTAATAAACAGACAACCAGTAGAATACACCAAGAAATAGTAAAAAAAAAATAACCAACAGTTTTTTAGTGCAATACCTGGTTCCCTACACAGAAATTCAAGTAAGTTTTACCACTTTTTCTTGGTGTGGTGACTAGCTCAAGTGGATGATAAATGAAACAGTTAAATTAAACATTTCCCTGCTAAACAGACAACTTATTGTTACCTGGAGATTCCATATATTGCCTAAAATCACACATGACCTGGACTTCACCTAAAACATTAGGATTGCCTGTTTACACCTCCATAAATTCCACCCTGACACGTGAAATTGTTCACCTCCCTGAGTAAATTAGTCATGGTCAAAGCAACACTGTCAGAGGTTCTAGCAGATCTTACTAAAATGTATGAATTGTGAGTTCTTAAATGAATAACTTACTTACAAAAGTTGAGCATATAAATCCTGAAAGTACTGTAATAATTGTGTCTCACTTGACAATGATGAAATTTAAATATCATTGCTTCCTTAAGGAAATGGAGAAAAACAGTACCTTCTTAGGTGAAGGGATCACATTTTCCATATAGCAATAATTAATTTATGCTTACATATACCAATGGACAACACAAACTCAATTCCCTTTCATTCTATGCAAAAGAAAACTGAGTTTCTGTAAAGAAGTTCCATTATATTAATGTTTATTTTATCTATAACATAAAATATATATTATATAATAAAAACACCTTATATATAAAATTTTCTGGCTACTTTAACAGCATCATTCTGAACGAGATCTAGAAGGTCAATACAGGGTCAATACAGAAGGTCAAACATAGGGTTAGGCATGTAGAATACATTCCAAAGCTTTTTTTTTTTAAGCACCATTGTTACTTCGCTTTTTCATCTGAAAATTTTCTCTGTCCATTTCTCTTTTTTCCAAGGGGGACAAGCTATTTCAAAAGTCAAAAGAAGTCAAAACTGAAAGAAACTGTAGGCTATTAGCCAAAATTGACTTAAAAAAACACAAGTGTGCTATAATTGTACTTTATCCATGTTACAAAATAGGACCTACCCAAGTTTAGCTGCTTGTTACAAGGAGCAACAGATAGAAGCAGCAGTATAGAAGCTCAGTATAAAATGAAATCTGCTTCAATATCAGAGGAAGACCCTTTGTCTTAAGTATAATATTGTAATTGCCATCCCTTTCATGTTCCTGCAAAATCCAGCACTTGTTTTTATCTCTCTCATATTAAAAACCCTTTTTTCCACAAGAGTTGAGGTGGGAAAGCGACCTCTGGAGGTCCCCTGTTCCAACCTCCCTGGCTCAAGCAGGGCCATTCAAAGCAGATTGCTGAGTTCCACATCCAGATGGTGCAGGAGGCAGGGGGCTGTGGCATCAGGAATAGTAGGGGCAATAGTCAGGAGACAAGCGTTAAACAGGGTGTTTGCCAAGACCATATTACATCCAGTACAGGTGACATGAGCTTTTGCTCCAAGACAATTCTAGGTTATACCCACTGTCAGAGTTACACTGCAGTGGAAATGGGAAGATGGAGGATGTTTCTGGTAACAGCCAGACCTGACAGCTACTTCACACACAGAAACTCCAGCTCAGACATGGTTGCTTGCAGGAACTTGTAACTGCACACTGAGCAGGCCTGGACATGCCTTCTCTCTCTGCAGAGAAACAGGTGACACAAGTAGTTCACTAATCATGAAAAAATGTGAACCTCTGATAAACAAGCAATGTTTTAAGTGCTAAGTAACATTATTTTTTGGCTGTTTTCTACTCTCTAAGCTTTTACAATTCATACCATAATGGTTCACAGAAATAAACTTTCTGATAGGAGAGACGTGTCTATATAGACATAGTTCTAGAAGTCATAGGTCTTCAAGCAAGTACAAAAATTTTCATTCCTGCTTCAACTGCACAGACATATATCCCATGTACTTTTCAAAGCATACTTCAGTATAGAAACCAAAACACAACCTGAAAGTAACAATGTAAGCAGAACACCAAGCATTATTTATCACCTCGGATCACTAAGATACGTGGAGATTTAGGACATGCACTGGAGTTTTCAGGGACATTTAAGCTATGCAACTATGTTATCACAGGCACAGTATTTCTGTCATATTTTTAAAAATACTCCAAGTGTTACTATTCCCACAGGAAATCTTGGTGTCATTTCCAAGTATGTGGTGTAGTTGCATCAGTTGCAAAATACACAGGCAAGTCCTTGTTTACAAGGAGAGTTACTTGCAAGTCCCTTAACTTAATTTTGAATCTGTAAAGTAAGAAAAAAAACATGAAAAGAGTCGTAATGCAGGACAAAAAACTAGTTAAAAAATCAGCACCCACAACAGTGCATCTCCCTAGAAAACAGTTTATTAATTTTGCTGAATTCTCTATGCTCAATGCCAAAGAATTTGTAAAATTTCCTTTAAGGACCAAGTTACCTGAGAATGTCCCAGCAGGCCTTCAGCATCCAAGCTGACCAATAGTTTTTATTGGGAGGGAATGTTATCCACACATCCACATGCAATATGATAACTACAACACACCTAGCTAGTAGCTCTAGATTCCCTCACTCTGAAAACAGGCATACATGTGTGGCATGTTCAAAACTGGTGACAGAACATCTTGTTCATGTTGGGAATTATTTTTTACCTGTTTACACTTTCCTAAGTTACAAAGAAGACTAAAAAGACATCTAAGAAATTACCAACTCTGAAGTGTCACACTACCTGTGACAGCTGCCAGCTGGGAACTACTCCACAAAGTTGATCCCTGGAATAAAATGTTCCAGAAAGAAAGAAGAGCAATACATACCTTTAAATATAGTTTTGAAAGTTAAAAATACATTAACAGCCTCTTAATCACATGTCAACTTGTTTATACAAATGCATTAATCTTGCAATCATGTCTCAAATCCAGAAAAAAAAAGCATTTTAGGGTGGTTTACTAGCATGTAGGACAAACAGGCACAGAAGCAAACAAAAAACAACCCCTGCTGTTTCCAGCAAAGACATTCCCAAACAAAAATAGAGCTAAAAATGCTTAAAAGGAAAAATCTATCACAACACACAAAAGTCTCAGAATTTATGTGATGGATTTAGCTAAGTTACATGTTGCTTGAGAATAATCCTGTCAGCATGCAGTAAGAACTGAACTTTCAAGAGGACTAAAGATCGCCAAGGATGAAACAGCTCATATGCCTAAATACAGATAATTTGTACATCTGCTTTTTCTACTGCTGGTGTTGAATAAATGCCACTTAGATATCCAAAGCAATTCCCAACACATCACAGAAACAAAGCTTTAGCCTTCCATTACCAGAAATGCTCTTATATTTGTAACTTGAAAAAAACTGAAACCTTAGGTTTTAAGTAGCAACCCCCACTAAAATAGGACAAATCTCCCTGCCTCCCCCTTCAATCCATGGATCCAGAAATAAGTTAATCCTCCCACGTGGTAGCAAACAATCTGTGACTGATGATCAGACTACTTTCAGAAACTAAAGTAGATCCTCCATAACTTCTGGAACTTGACAGCAGTGTAACAGAGGGCCATGAGATGCAGCAATATGCATGCAGGTACCACGGTTAGTGTCAAATTAGTAAAAATGTAGTAAAAGAACACACCAACTGCCCACAAGCATATGAGTATGCTCTGATTACCAAAGCAAGTAGAAAACATCACGAAGTAAACAATTAGTAAAGAGTTCTTGGGGGGTGAACCCTATATCCTAGCAATTGTAGGAGTCACTGAGATGAATATTCATTTCATGAATGAAGAAAACTTTATTTGGTTCTAATAGAACCAAACCAATTGCAAACACAAAAATATCTTAATTTCCAAGAAGAATTAGTATATCCAGAATATCTGAAAGTGAAATATGCCTTTAACAATTATGCCTTCAGTCTTCCACAGACGCGCTTTTTTATGCAAGCTCTCAGGTACTAGAAAACACTATCAATTCAATTGGAAAATACACTTGTATGGAAATCAAGAAATTACTTGAAATTAGTTTATAAAAACCAATTATTTCAGCTATTTAGTTTGTCTAAGCAAGACTAAAGTGCTATATATAGACATAATAATGAATTCATGTTTTTAGAACATGGATTTGCATGAATTAAAGCTGAAACAGATACTAAAAATATATTAATACAAGTACACAGGAAAAGTTCATTTTCATACCAATTTAGAGAACATCAGCATTACTTAGTGTCATCACAGATCTCTCCTACTGCAGTATCTGACTGAAACATCCTCTTTCAATTACCGCTTATTTTTCCTCATCAACAATGACTTGTAAGTAACAGTCAATGCAATACAGAACATCCCTCTAAACAAAACTGACTCAGCCTGGTAACAAGCCCAGTTATCTCACTACAATAATGAACTTTGAGGAGAAACAATTTTAATACCAACCTTATCTACACAGCTTATTTAAACTCAGAAAGCTTAACAGCTTCCAGAACGCTCATTTTAATCCTTACTAGCTGCTGTAAAACCACTTCTCGTTCCCTAAAAGTTACATGTGCAGCTGGCACTAGCTCAAATACCACACTTACACAAAAGAGTTGCTTAACTTATCATAATAGGCAATTACCAACTAAGCAGTTTGGACAAAAGTATTTCTCAGTCCATCCAACTATTGGAAGCCATTATTAAGACTAAAGATGCAAGAAAAGAAGTAATCTAGATACTAAAGACACAATAACAAACAATTTGGTCCAATTTACAGACCTAAAAACACCAAAAAGGAATAGTGAAACCCAAAGACCCACAGAGCTAAACACTTGGGCGTGCCACAGCACACACAGCAGCAAGCTTGCAGAGCCCAGCAGTGAGGAGATCCAGAACACGCAACAGTGTTAGCTTCAGCTGTCACTATAAGGTGCAACACACTCCTGCAGCAAGGTATGCTGCAGCTTCCATATGTTCCCATTACTATGGCACGCCTTTCCTCGGGGCTGCAGTGATCTGCTGAAGACAACACAAAATGAGCACTGTTGCACAGAAATATCTGGCCAGGAAAACCTGAATTTTAGTGTTTGATTCTCTTAAGCAAACAAGTTCACTGTTCAGCAATCCAAACAAATTTTATCAAGTTCTCCACTTCTTATGTTTCTGGTCAGGATGCATCCTGTTCAGTGATGGATTAAAAGCAGGTGTATAAGGCTAGCACCAAATAAGAGAAGGGCTCGTGCCATGACTCAGTAAGCACCAACCAAAAACATAAATAGTTCATGTGTTTCCTTAGCAACAGGTGTAAAATGAACCTTCTCTCAAACAGAAGTTGTTACAGCTTAGTAAATACAGAGATAGCACAAGCAACAGGTACCAGTTTTGGCTAAGAGAAAACCAAAAAATGCTCAATGCAGATAAAACACAGTAACCTCGGTCGTTTTGGACATTTGTGTACCTTAATACTCATAAGTAAAACACCTCTTGAGAATTACCTTATGTTTCTTATTTTTGCTATACCTTCAACGCCTTTGTACCCAAGATCAGAAATGATACAGGGGAATTCACATATGCTGACAAAACAAGACTGGATTAGAATAGAAATATCCTGTGTTTTAAAAATCAGACTGCATACAGTTAAACTTTCAACTATGGCCAGTATACTGTCATTCACTGCATATAATTTATAAATTATTAAGTACAACACCAGCATACAATCTACTCAGTGTACGAAAGCTTTCAATTAATATTTTTAATTTATGTACAATATACTTAAGAAGCTAGTCAGAAAAAAAATCCCTGCTCAAATAGAGTTTATTAATTATAGTCAAAAGCACTTGGGTTGCCATTTTGGCTGGACAAGTTGCATGCATTCAAGACAACAACCAGACTGCAAAGAGCCACTGAGTCAGAGGCATCAGGAAAAGCATGATCTACAGAAACACAGCTGAAGTTCATTCGTATCTAAGGAGATTAACAGAATCAGTTCCAAAGCCAGTAGTAAAATTAGTACTTTTGCCTACAGACAATCTGCTCCAATTTTAGAAAACAAGGACTAATATAGGTATGTAGTCACTTAGTCACACTATATACTAAGGGTTTGATTACAAAGCTACTTTTTATGCAGAGATTTGCTTGTTTACCGAACTTAGAAATTCCCAACCACCTTGGTCGTCTGCAATCCACGATTATATAAAAACGCCCAGGTCAGAAAAACCCTAAAGTAAGCTGACCATTTCATTCTATGCCTTTTTCTTAGAACTTCCAAGGAGGCACAACTTTTAAGTGCCATTTCAAGTAAAGAACTTTAAAATAAGTAATATCTTGCCTATGAAGTTCACTAAAGCGTTATAATTATTTACATTTTTTATATACATACGCACATATGTAGGCATGCGTATACGAATGTATGACCCTTCACTGATTTGCTGTACCAAAAAGAGCACACACATGAGGCTAGAGATCATGTACCTGTCAGTTTCTAAAGGTATCCTAAAATGCTTTTAGAAAATGAAAGAGGCAAATCTGTCTTAGGGAACAGTCAAACACATTTAAAAGATATAGCTACCAGTAGGAACATCTTAAACCCGCTCCATCACAAGTGTAGACAGTGATGCTGACTGCTTTATAGTAAAGTGACAGACAACACAATAGCTAATATACATCTTAACATGAACCCCCTCAAAAGTCAAAGTCTGAATTTTGGAAGGTGTTTTGAAACAAAGCATTTACTAGTCCCTTCATGACTGAAATATTTACTGCCTTGAATGTGTGTTCTTAGGTCTTCTATGAAAAGTGAGCCATACGTTTTTTTCTACCTTGGAAATGCAAACTTCCTCTAGAGAACTCTTGATTAAAGGCAGCAGACACATCACAATTTCACAACAATATTTTGTGTTCACCAAATCTTGCATGAATGCTCGAAGAAAGATTGTTTAGAGAAATATAAGTCCTTGGTAATATAGAAGATTTTCACCAAATAGTGAGGCAGTAGGAATTCCAGTCTTAAAAATCTGACAAAGTGTTGAGGAAGTTACAGTGCAAATGCCAAAGAATACATCACACTAAAAAAAGGAAAATGCCAAAGAATACATCACACCAAGAAAAAGGAAAATATTAGCAAATTTTTAACGTTACAGAAGCTGCAAGACAACGTACATAGTTTATGGATGCTGATGATAGAGAGCTTAGCCAGAATAAAGGAAAAGCTAGTGGAGCAATATGCTTAAACAATTTTTACGATTCATTACTTACCGTATCCCATATCTGAAGCTTTATCTGTTTTCCATCAATAGTTATCATTCGAGCCCCAAATTCTACACCTGAACAGATTTTACAAAAGATTATATTATTAGCACATATCTGAAAGAATGTCAAGTACTACGAAAGCAAGAACATAAGTTTTAGTTCAGTCAATGCTGTAGGAAAATAATCTCTTTCACAACCTGCTTTTGGCCAATTTTTCAGCTGCTTGAAAGAGCTTTCTAGAAGAAGGGTAACTGTTACTGCCCAAGTGTCTGGGAGGTATTTCCAACAGTTTTCCAAATCACTTAGTAGCTCTAGATTAGCGGAAGAAACACATCCCTTTGAATGTAAGCAGGAAATTGAAGAGTCACAGTTATTTTAACACTCTACCAGTGACATATTGCTGAGGCCGTTTAGAAGAAATTAAACCTACAATCAATAAAATAATCTATTAAGTGAGCATACAAAGAGTCACCTTCGACAAGATAAATTTTAATACTGTATTAATTAAAATCCACCTGTCTTTATGAAAAAAACTACTTCCAAAATTCTAGCTAGTTAAAGATCAAGTTTTATAACTGAGGGGGGAAAAAAAGTGTGCTCCAAATAAACAAAAGTAACTTCCTCAGTGGAAAAATTCAGCCTTTTATAGCATTTCTTTAAAAGCAATTTTGAGATCATTAACAGTAAATCAAGTATAAATTGAGGCTATTACTGCAGTAGTTAAAATCTTACAAATGGTTAGAGATAGTGGACATATTTAAAGGCTATCAAGTTTCCATTAACCTATAATCATTACCAAAAAAAAAAAACTGATCTGCTAGCTGAAGTTTTGCTAAAATTGGTCATTGTCTTGACTTAGACTCAAGGCTTTCAATTATCCCCTGAGTTGAAATATTCCAAATATCTCTTCAAAAGCTTGCTTAGAATATTTGAGGGTGCAGTGTTGCTTCCTGTGGAATAACTTTTTGGGAAAGTTCCCCAACAGGACATTGGAGCCAAATAAAAGCCATTGGCCACAGACCACTGTGCTCTTTAGCAACCAAGCTACTGTCAACTGAATGCAAAGAAATTGAAAAAATGGAAGTGGGAAGGCAGCAAGGAGGAAGCAGGTGAATGACATTGCTCTTCCTGAAGTTGACTGTAAAGCTAGGGGAAGGTCCTTGGACTACTACACATATAAACACTGAAGGTTTTACCTGATCTTGAAATGTGGCTACAGAGCTGCTGATTTAAATCCAACAATCATCTTAAATGTTTAGTTACTGCACACAACCCCATAAAAAATTAAAAGGGTATTTATCCTATTCCATCAAAATACATGCCAGAAAAAAAGACTGAATTTGAAAAAAAAAAAAAAAAAACAAAAAAACCCAGGTTGATGGCAAGCTTATCCTCAAAGAAAGAATAGAAGCTAATCAGGTTTACAATAAGGGCATGTCCTACAGACAGTGGGCAAAACAGCTAGAATGTTTACAATAGTTTATTTAATCTACACATTTTCTGGGCTTTTAATACAACCACTAGGGCATTTATTAGTTAAATTCAACCTACTCCATCTCACCCCACTCATCACATGGTGAATGAAGGGCATTCACCATGCTCTTTATTTATCTACCTGTCTTTCCAAATCTGTTTGGGTAACTGGGAGAACCTGGCCAAAATACATACATGCCCTTGCAGTTAAGGAGGCACTTTCAGCCTCTTCTGATGCCTTTAGGGACTACCTAAAAACACCAGCCAGACAAAATGAAGGGGAATAAAAAGCAGTTATATTTATTGAAAGGCCTTCAGGTAAATTTCAAGCAGATGAAGTTCCCCTCAGTGGCTACACTCAAAACTGGATGATGGATCACAGGTTTTCATACTTTTGTAAGTTTGGTCCATTTGCATATTGGGATTAAACTGTCAATTACAGCTTCAGGTAATGAAGTAATTTACCCCAAGTTTGCTCTCCCCCTCCCAAATCACTTCTCTTTACATTTTCAGGGCCTGAGACAATAAGGTGTCCTTGATTCCCAGAGCTAGAGAGGAATTGTTTTGTCTGACCAAAATGGGAAAAGAGTAGCTAACACTCTATATTGAGTTCAGAATTATACACTAAAGAATTTCAGGATTACAAATATATGAAAAATATAAAAGCTAAAATCCTTCTTCCCTCCTTTTTGAGTAGTTTCCCAGGCTCCATTACTACATCCCTCATTATGTTGCTTCTAGGTTCACCTCTTCATCTTACTAGCTTCAATTTCTGCTCTTCTCCCAGATTTCAGCTAGCTGTATGCCAGGCAAAGAACTGGCACTATAACCACCCTGCTGAAGTCAGGCTGTTTCCCAGAGCCTATCAGTCTGAGGTGACAGGGCTGCCAAATGCATGAGTGATATATAAGGTGCCATATATTTGGCAGGCCTAAAGAAGAAAAGACGATAATAAGTCATGCTTCCTCCTAAAGTACTCAGGCTCTTTATTCAGCCAGCCTGAATATACTGCCAAGACCTCACAAATATCTGAAAACTGATGTTAGCCAAAGAATTTGAACTATATGACAGACACACAAAATGTGGAAGGACTGTCAAGAGAAAGGGAACTCACAACCAAACCACCTGATACATTCTGTTACATGGAGAAAATCTGGTTATATTTCAAGCAGCTATTTCAGTACTCCCAAACATAGAAAGCCTACCTACTCCAGGGCACGAACTAAAAATAGAGACTAGGATACACTTTGTGCACGGCTCATGATTAAAGCTGATAGGTTCCTTGAAAGAACATCAACAAGCTGAAAGGTTCTGAAACCTCTTCAGAGACTAGCATCTGTTATGCTTAACAGCAAAACTGATCCACAGACTAAGCCCGCCCTCAGAAGAATTTAGTACCACACTCCTCTTATTTTGTGCGGAAAGATAAATAAAAGTTTGTATTATTTACTGCAGTTAGATCAGAGGCAATGTGTCAACATTCATTCATTTCTCCGGTATCAAATCATACCTAACACAAACAGTCCACATCCAGTTGAAGAGTTGGGAAAGAAAATCCCTATCCCTTCCAAAAGCAAATGCATTCACACTTCAGTCCTCTATTCAAAAGTTAGTCTCCTAAAACAAATTTTTTTATTCATCTTTAAACTTTGCTATATCTGTAACTTGTCTTCAAGGTTTTGTGGCTAGGCTAATATTGTGTTCCCTAGACAAAAAAATGCCACTTCCATCACCATCAGTGCATTTCAAGCTTGGACAATTCCTCTTCTGTGCCCACTTTCCAGCTTTTCTGAAGAAACAGTTTAGATACTGCAACTATGAACTTTTTAAATTGTTTTAGATTGTACCTTTCCAATAAAAGACCCCAACTGACTTTATGAGCTAACAAATACTCATTATCTAGAGATTCACTGCTATCTTAATACATCACAAATCCTGCACTTTTGCAGCACAACAAACTCATAAATGCATGCTGAGATACCCCAACCACTTAACTACCAACAGTGGGCAGCACAAAAAAGACCTACCAATAGTGAGATCGTGGACTGGTTGAAACCGCTTGTCTGTGAACTGTAACAATAAACATGATTTCCCAACACCTAAAAGAAATAAAAGAAATAAGTGTTAAACAAATTTTTTAAAAAGCCTATAAAGGATCAACAGAAATTAAATTTAAGGAAATGTTACATGTTGCTTAAAATTAATTTTGCTGGAACTGAAGGTATTAGATCTCACATACTTAGAAGTACATGAAACTTTTTAATTACAGTTTTTAAAGTTCTAGAAACATTATAGTCAAAGCAGTCATTTTCAAAAATCGAACAAAAATGAATTATTCTTTTGAAAAAGTCGTTAAAATTGAGTGGGAAAAAAGTTTTCTAACAGACCTTCAAAAGTATCATTTTACATCCTCTCTCCACAATAACTACAGGGCTTGCTACTCCTCACAACCCTTTATCTGCTTCTCTTTCAGTATGTTCAGCTTTCTTCCAAGCTAACTAGATCCTCAATAGCATTGGTCTCCCATCTATCTCCTTATTTATCCCCGGAGGTAACCACAGCAGGTCTGTGGCTGTTTACAACCACTGTATGCTGCTGCCCACTGGTCCCCCACAGGCCAAAAAGCAGTCTAAGAAGAACCGGCAGCAGCTGAGTTTACATTACAGTCAGACAGGTAACATAAACATTGTCCCCCTCAGATAACCAACTCGTCAAAAAAATCAGTGTGGCTACTTTCCATTACATGGACACTGGTCAGTAAATGGGCAATTTCTTTCATACGCGAAAGCACAGAAAAGTAGAAGTTAACGCAGTCAGCAGGAGTATTCAAACTACCTAGGTTTGTAAACATACTACTTTTTCGAGTTAATGTTTCCTCCTTCTTTAACTTGGAGGGGTTATTCTTCCTGTTCTGTGGAGTCAAACTTCATCTTTTCAGCCTTAAAAATTTGACAGCAATATATTTGGTTTAAACTGAGTTATCACATAACATACTATACTGTAGCAACCAAGTTCCTGCTGTACTTTATCTGTCCAGAAAGATAAAGCTATTCTAGCCATGTACTAGAGGTCAGCAAGAGCTCATCATAAGAGACATATCTAGTAATAAAAGATAGCAAACAAAGAGATACGGAAAAGAGCCACACTACTGACAAAAGAAATGCATATCAGAGGTTTGCATATAGTGACACTGGTCTTTCCAGTATCAAATTCAGCAAAGTTTCTTAGGACAGCTTAATGAAGAAACAAAGCCTACAGAAATATAATCACTACCTATTATATTTTGGATTTTAATTCTAAGACCAGCAGCCAGTTTCAACCAAATCTAACAGAAACAGGAAACATACATTTAGTTTTGTCACAAAATGAGTTGTGGCCAACTGATGACACTCAGATTAATATCCCAAACAATGCAGCAATTCCAACAGCCTAAGCCAGTTGCTAGTGCTGCTGTCTCTATTCTCTTCCCTACAGTATGCTCCTGTCCATTTCTCCACACAGCTTAGATGAGTTCTGAAGCAATTTCAGTTGTCTGCTAGGTTAGCATGCTAATCTGACAGGAAGAGAGACAAAGCAAACAGAAATGGCATAATGCAGGGTCAGGCAAGCCTAAGAGTTAGTTCAAATGAGAGGAAAGAAATGCAGCAGCCAGCAGATCAATAACAGAGTGGTATAGAACTGTAGTCCAAGGCAAAATTTGCAGCATCTGCCTTACTAGATCTCTTTTCTTTAGCTGACTGGCCTATGATAGCAAGCTGTCAGAACACAAGCAGCTTTGAAGGTATAGATTCTGTACTTAAAAAATTAGTAAACATAGAAGAAGTGGAGGAGGAGTGGGGGAAAGCACTGCAGGTAAGAAAGAAAGAAACAGAAAGGCAGAGTATGGGAGCTGTAGGGGCAGAACACAAAACTGTACGGAATCTTAAAACATCAATTATTCTACTCAGAGAATAGCTCTTGTCACAGCTGGTGAGTGAATCTACCAAAGGAGGGACTATACTGGACCTGCTGTTTGCAAACAGAGATGGGCTGGTGGGAGATGTGGTGGCTGGAGGCCATCTGGGGCATAGTGATCAAAAATTGTAGAATTTTCAGTATTTGGTGAAACAAGGAAGGGCATCAATAAAACTTCCACACTAGACTTCCAGAGGGCATACTTTGGCCTGTTCAAGAGACTTATTTAGAGAGTTCCTTGGGAAGCTGTCCTTAAAAATAAAGGAGTCCAAGAAGGATGGGCATGCTTCAAAACAGAGATCCTGAAGGCACAGGAACAGATAGTCCCTATGTGCTGAAAGATGAACTGACAAGGAACATGTCCAACCTGGATGAGCAAGGAGCTCTTGAAGGAACTGAGTAAAAAAATGAGGGTGTATCACCTTTGGAAGGAAGGTCAGGTATCTCCAGAAATGCATAAGGGAATTGCTAGGTCATGTAGGAAAAAAATTAGAGGCGAAAGCCCAGTTAGAACTCAATCTGGTCACTTCTGTAAAGGACAATAAAAATATTTTTGTAAATACATTAATGGCAAGGACAACCTCCATTCTCTATTAGATGCAAGAGGGAATTTAGTTACTAAAGATGAGGAAAAGGCAGAGGTACTTAATAACCTTCTTTGCCTCAGTTTTCAACAGAAACAGAGGCTAAGCTCAGGACAACTGTCCTCCTGAGCTAGTAGATGGTGTCAGGGAACAGAATAGCCCCTCTGTTATCCAGGATGAAGCAAAGACCTGCTGAGCCACTAAGATGCTCACAAACCTATGAGACCAGATGGGATCCAACCTAGGGTGATGAGGGAGCTGGCAGATGAGCTTGCAAAGTTGCTCTCCATTTACTATCAGTCCTAGCTCAGCTGGGAGGTCCCAGATGACTGGAAGCTGGCCAATGTGATGTCCGTCCATGGGAAGGGTCGGAAGGAGTATTTAGGAAACTACAGGCTAGTCAGCCTTACCTTGATGCCCAGCAAGACTTTGGAACAGATCATCTTGAGTGTCACACAGCACCTACAGGATGGCCAACCGATCAGACCCAGCCAGTATGGGCATAGGAGGGACAGGTCGTGTTTTTAACCAACCTGATCTCCTTTTATAACCAGGTGACCCACCTGGCGGATGCAGGAAAGGCTGTGGATGTTGTCTACCTGGATTTCAGCAAGGCCTTTGACATTGTCTCCCACAGCACACTCCTGGAAAAGCTGGCAGCCTACAGCTTCGACAGGTGCTATTTTCACTGGGTTAACCACTGGCTGGATGGCTGGGCCTAGAGAGTGGTGAACAGTCCTGCATCTAGTCATTAGTGGTGTCCTCCAGAGATCAGTGCTGGAGCCAGTCCTGTGTAATATCTTCATTGATGATCTGGATGAGAGGATGAGTTCACCATCAGTAAATCTGCAGATGACACCAAGCTGGGAGCATGTGCCAATCTGTTGGAGGGTAGGAGGGCTCTACAAAGGCACCTGGAGAGATTGGATAGATGGGCCAAGTGCAGTAAGATGAAGTTTAACAAGTCCAAATGCTGACCCTGCATTTTGGCCACAATAATCCCCTGCAGTGCTACAGGCTGGGGACGGTGTGGCTGGACAGGACCCAGGCAGAAAGGGACCTGGGGGTACTGTTCAGCCAGCTGGACATGAGCCAGCAGTGTGCCCTGGTGGCCAAGAAGGCCAATGGCCAGTATCAGGAATAGAGTGGCCAAGAGGAGCAGGAAGGTCATTCTCCCCCTGTACTGGGCACTAGTGAGGTCACACCTTGAGTGCAGTGTCCAGTTCTGGGCCCCTCAGTTTAGGAAGGATGTGGAGACACTTGAGCACGTCCAGAGGAGGCAACAAGGCTGGTGAGGGGCTTGGAACATAAGCTGTGTGAGGAACAGCTGAGGGAGCTGGGGGTGTTCAGCCTGGAGAAGATGAGACTCAGGAGGGACCTTATCACTCTCTACAACCTCCTGAAAGGTGGCTGTAGCCAGGTGGGGATTGGTCTCTTTCACCACGCAGCAAGAAGACACATTCTCAAGCTGTGCCAAGGGAAATGTAGGTTGGATATTAGGAGAAAGTTCTTTACAAAAGTACTGGAATCGTCTGCCTGGGGAGATGGTGGAGTCACCATCCCTGGATGTGTTTAAAAAAAGACTGGATGTGGCACTCGGTGCCATGGTTTAGTTGATGAGGAGGTGTTTGGTTAGGTCATAGACTGGACTTAATGATCTCAAAGGTCTTTTCCAACCTAGTTCATTCTGTGAACAGTGTTTATATACACAGATAACTTTTATATCACCAATGAAATAAAACTGACCCATCAGATAACAATCACCACCTCACAAAAAACCTGTAAGTCACACCAGAAATAGCTTTTGCCATCAACCTTGCAAAGTGATTTCAGCATCAACGGATAAACCAAAATCTTAAATCAATCCAATATTCCTGCACAAATCTTACAAATGTTGGAACAGTATTTCAAAATCTAATCAAAATAGCATTTTATTAGGTATTCCAGCACTAGTTCTCAAGTGGCAGTCTGATATTTCTTCTCCTGATACAGCTGGTGACCAAGTTAGTTGAATTGAGCATACAAACACCACCCTCAGCAGAGGAAGATGACAGACAAGCATAGCCCCTTTGATGCAAGCTCTGTCTCAGACTGGCACAAGATGGCACCTCTAGTCACTCCTCCATAGCAGGCCTTTTAGGAGCAGACTGGAGACTGATGGGTTCACACAGAGAAACAGAAGAAATAACTAGTTTCTCTTTAATGCCATTTCTACTACTTCAGAACCTTCCAACCAAAAAACGTAATCTGAAAGTTCTTAAGCTTTGTACTGCTATTGACTGAAATAGAAGTTTCAATTCATAGTTTCAAGATATTACATGTTCGTATCACAAAAGTTCTTAAGAAAATAGTTTATAGCCCAAATCACTTCCAAGGCTTGAGCAAACTCTCTTGTCACAGCTAGGAACATGTATCAGAGACAGCAGCTATATATGAATGCCTGAGTAGTTTACCACCTTGTGTCATAAACAGATGCTGCAAAGTTAGTTAACAGCTGCAGGAAGCTAATTCTATGGCATGCAGGTGGTTTAAAGTAACTACAGCAGTTAACTCTAAGAACAGAGTAGCTGCTTACCAGATATCTTGCTCACTTAGCCATGTAAATCTTACACTTGAAATGAGGCAGACACTGTGAAAAGCACCTGAGCATTTCTTGATGATAGTCAATTGCAGAATGAAAAAGGGATAGATTCGGTTATTTATTAACTCATTCTCCATTTTACTGTCACAATTATTTTAATACAGCTTCAGATAAACCACTCCAGAAAAAAAAAACTAGTATTTTCCTATGAGAGAACTTGGATACACTTCAACAACCACAGTAAACAAAAGCTCTTGCTTAGGAACAAATGAAAACAATGGATTATGTGCTCAGAGGGAAGGCAGCTTGCTTCTTTGCAAGTGCCTGTTTTAGGACCCCTTCATCACTTCTAAGTACTCCAACAATGATGGGAAGTAGAACTTGTGCTACAGTAATTTTACGCTCCAGCTCTAAATTCTGTACCAGTAGACTGAGTTGATTCTTCAAATTCCTCTGCTCCCTTAACAGCTTCCTTTTAATCTGGGTGCACAACTCTGCAGTCAGTTTCCATAGACAAGGCACTGCCAGAACTTTGCTGTTGTCCACTCTGGCCCAGCTTCAACATGGCCCTTCCTTATATACTTGTGTTTATTTTAGGGCTCAGCAGTAAAGCTACCCTTCTCACTCATGTGCAACAACCTACACCAAGAAACAGATCCAGCACAGTACTACACTCATCCAAACCACCAGTACGTGCATGAGACTAGGGCTGCGGAAGACATAGCAAAGAAAATGGTTGTTGTTTCCAGTAATGGGCTGCACTTGTAGCACTTAAAAAAAAAAAAAAAAAAAAAAAAAAAAAAAGCAGCTCCAGAACCACAGCACAGTGATGACACAGCTGAGCCACTCTTTGGCTAAGTGAGCTGACTTGCTTCTTTCTCCCCTTCCTGACTCCCTTAAATAGGGCAAGGAAAGTTCAGTTACTGGCTGCAAAATCAGGTGTGTACTACTGAACATGAGGAAAACTTCCAGGCTTTTCTTACCTCTAGACAAAACTCAGTGTTCCTTCCACTGATGTTTACCTTGAAAAGCTGACCTGGTTCAAAACTAAACATGGGTCAAAAAAGAAGGTAGGGGGAGGTTAAGGATTTCCTTACTTGCCCACCTAAGCACTGGTATAGCCCAAGAAAGGGGAAAAGACAGAGGAAAAGAACTACAGTAGTAGTCCTCCCAAACGGAATAAAAGCTAAATGCTAAAGAAAAATCTCCTATGCTAATCTGCCTGCTGTCTCTGGTGAGTAGACTCACTCCTTCCCACACTAAGGAAGCTCCACTTCCTTACCCAAAAGGACTCTTGCACTCCTTTGAGCATATCTACTATTTATTTAGTTTTGTTTTTCAAATTATCTTTGTGCACTGAGCTGGCTCTCTGAAGGATCACACAAGCAATGATGCTGACAGCTAAGAAGCAGCAGAGCTCATAATTGAGACAAGAAGAGGTAACAAGGTCTACTAGTTTTGGCAGCACATAAACCCTGGATTAATTCAACAGTCTCACAGAATTATTTTTCTTGTACTTGATGGTGATCAATCAGTCCACCACACACAAAGATGAAGACCTACTTCCCTTTGGTATCTTGCTCTCACTAATCTTCCTAGATCCATTTTGCTTCCTTGAAAGTACTGTAGACTGTGGAAAGCACAGCCACAAGGCCAAATCACCCAATTCAGCCACTGAGTAAAAAGTTAACCTAAAAAGAAGGTACTTTTCTACTGCATTAGTGGGTGGATCCAGATCACGGCAGACTATCAAAGTCACCACAAGGTACAAGGAGCAAGAACTCCTTCTTTCACATGCAACCGTCAGCTTCTGTGTCCACGAAACCAGTGCCACAACATCACATGCATATATATAATACAGATACATATTTTATAGATTTAAAAAATATATATACATACACATTATATATATTAAAAAATAGATTATTGTCTAGATGATACATATAAGAACTCAGATTTTAAAACTAACTTTGATTTTAACCAGGTGAGATACTTTTAGTTCTTTCCAGTAGTCTGCAGAGCTTCCAGGTATTTCATAAGCCCTTTTCCTATCACAGGCTGCAGTTCATTCCCTCTCTCCTCCCTTTCCAAACACATCAGCTTTATGCAACTCGGGAAAGTGCAGTATTACCTTTTCACAGGCCTAGGCATAACAAGACATGAACCTAAAGCAAAGATTTTTCTTAACATCTTCCCAGTGAATTATGTCTTAGAACTCTACCATCAAATGGGAAAGATTTATTTAAATTTATAGGAAGGACAAAAAAATTCCAAACTGTCACATACAAAGCAAAGGAGTTCACATGCAATCATAAGCATAAGACAAGAATAGAAGAAAAACAACCTCCAAAATCCTTCATGATGCCTATGCAATTTTACAAAAAGTAATAAAAGTTTTCCCATGACTCTTTTAAAGCTGATTCAGCTTCAACACTGAAACATTTTCAACAGTGTATTTGAAGCCAATGATGTAAGTTTTCCTTTCTACATAACAATTAGCACAGACCTACAAAGTTAAAGGAGCTGTTCAGCTTTACCATATTTCAGTTTGTACGGCACTGCTCCACTGCTAATTGTAGGTTTTAAAAGTAAGTAAAAATTATTTCCAAATAAAAAAAAAGCTACATTTGAGCCTGTAACAATCTTGATGTCCTGCATGGTCATAAACAACTTAGAAACTGCTAGCCGTGCATAATAACATGGTTTTAGATGAAATTGGGGGTGGGGTTGAGTAAAGTTTTTTTTTTTTTGAGTGGCAAGGTGTTTGAGGTTTCTTTTCAATAAAGTGTTAGAATTAGCTCAAGTATGCACACTGGTAGTCTCATGAAACCATTTGTATGGACATATAGTTTGTTAATTCTAGTTAATAACTTCTAAGAGGCCAAAAGGATGTTCTTATACAGCACCTAATATCTGCTCTTTTGGGATTAAAGCATAATTTAGTGTCTCAAAGCAAGATATAAGTAGTACGGACCAGTACTCTGGTTTTCAGCACAAACAAGTTCTCAAGCTATCACAGGGTATTAACACCAGCTCTGGCAAGATGAAAACCAGTTTAGCCAAGAAATAGTATTACATACTTAGAGAAAATAAGAGCAAAAGACTGGTCATACACATGACTAGCTAATAACAGCTGCTGTTCCAGAGCAAAGTGCAAAGACACTAGAAATATTTCACAAAAAGGACTACGGAAAATAAAGTAAATTTAATTGCTTAATTTCAACATCTTAAAGTCTCTTAGCCAAGTGAAATGGTCGACTAGACAGCTTACTAAAACTCTAGAGAGTGAGAATTAGACCAACAGGCAAGTATATTTTCTTTCATCATCACCTCCTAATGAGAATAGCTTAGACATACTCTTGGTCTAGGAGCAGCAGCTATCTGCTGAAATTGAAAGGCAAGTGAAAGTCCATTATGCAGAAAGCTCAGAGAGTTGCTGCAGTAACACTTAAGAAAAGCAGGTGGACCCACTCATGGAAAATGCAGCAACACTGATCCTAAAAAGACACTGAAATAGCCTACAACTGACAAGTTATGTCGGTGGCAAGAAATCTGACTACTGCAAAACTGGTACTTGAGGTATCCTAAAGTTCAGGAGCATTCTCTGGTGGCATCTAGCAGACATACTCTAATAGAAGAAAATTCTGGTTAATGTGTATTATTCTGAAAAAATATTGCAGCTCTCATCGTCACAGAAATCTTGTATCACTCCCAGTTTATTCCCACATAGTACATTGCTGGTAACAAACACTTAAGAAGATTTTTCCATCATACAGAAAAATATCTAAAAGAAAAAAATGGCAGACTTTCAGTCACCAACTGCACAAACAAACAATTCTCTTATGCCAAGAATACTCAGCCTAGTTCAGATCAAAGTTCATCTGAACTTCAGCTCATGGCCAAAGACAGATGTATAGGGAAGAGTGGATGAAACACGAATTCCTACTGGTAACCAAAATCAAAGACATCATCAACCATAAAGGCAAAGGTCTCAGAGGTACAGCTCTATGCAGCATGCACCACACATGCTTCTAAATGCATCCACAAATTCCTATAATGCATTGGAAATCAAAGGACTTTTCCTGGTAAACTCTCACAGTAGTCAGTATTCCACAGTACTTTGGTACTATGTACAAGTACAGAGTACTTTAGTGCAAGTACATAGCACTCGTATTTTTCTCTTAAAACTCCATAGCCACTGTCCCACTGCTACAATGTAAAAACCACACAGATTTATGGCAACGTTGTTTGAGTACCTGAAATACAGCCATGCCATTTCAGGTCTCTCCCACAACAGGAAATTGACTAGATCCTAATCCAGTTCCAATAATACAGAAAACCAATTTTATATATAAAAAAAAATACAGTTAAGAACCAGATTAGAAACAATCCCATGTTCATATAGCTACCATCCCTGAAGTACCAGAAAAAGAAAAAAAAGGCAGTGAATGCCAGTGACCAATGAAACAGGGAATGCAAAGGGATAAGACCAGCTGAGCACAAGGCAGTCTTGCACAGTCTCTGTGGCAGTCATTTTAAGAGCCTGAGATCATCCTGAATTCCTGTGTTTAAGTAGATGAAAGCATGTGGAATCACAATTCAGAAAAGGCACATACAGGTGTCTTGTATAATTCCAGGGGGTTTTTGTTGGTTTGCTTATGGATCACACAACCTACTTTGTTTTTTAGTGCTGAAAGAGGAGCTAAATGTTAACATCTGTCCTCAGCTGAGTCTCTTAGTTTTCTCCTACAGTTTGTTTACAACTAATTGCTGAGTCACCAGGCAGCTGAGGCATTTCCAAAGACTCTAAATCAAATATCAGAACCAAATTTCATGATTCCATGAAATCTACATGGTCTGCAAGGCCAGTGGCATATCTTCACTGGCTGGAACCCTGTGGGAAACCACCACAGGAGCTGAAGAGGACAGTCACCATCCACTCTTAATTTCCACTGTCAGAACTCTGAGTTCAATTGCCTTAATCTGAGGAAGAGTAGTAATACCTAGACTACCACCATCATCTTGGCAACTGTGCACAACATAAATTGGCTCTTCAGTACTAGCTCTATTAGAATACTTAAAAGGCTCACAGGAGATCTAAATAAAAGCAAAACCAACTTACCACTATTGACATATCCAATTTACTTCGAGAATAATCATTGCAGTGGTTTTAATTAGCTTCCTGTAACAACTCAAGAACACAAGCCACAGGAATTAAAAAAAAAACTAATAAAAAAGCCAACAGCAAATTTGTGAGCTGTTTTCCTCTGTTTCCTTTCTTCTTATTCTTCTGTTATTTGGCTCTTAAGCAGCTGCAACAACTTCAGAAACGACACACATCCATTCTGTATTTCACATTTCAAGCAACTCAAATGCACAAGTGCAGCACAGACCATTACACTGAGAATATTTCTTTGTAAAATTTTAATCAGTATACAATCAATGTACCAAAGCAACTGTAAGCTGCTGTCTACCACTTTAGTAACTACAGTTTTTTAGAGATGCACCAGAATTGGCCACCTGTTCTGATGCACTGTCATTCTGAACTGTGCACTACCATCCTGCATCACCCCGGCTTGACAAACCTCTTCTTACTTCTCCTGAATTTGCACAGGTAATTTCTGTCCTCCTGTCCTGGCTTGATGAATTGTCAGTCAAGTAAACACTCAACAAAAATCAAAATTTTCAGTTATCATTTGCAGCCTAATGCTTCCAACACGGTCATTATAGCTGCGATGTATTTATAAAGATTCACTTGTACTACAGCTGCTATTGCAGAAGCCTAAAAGAGCTTTCAGAGTTTAAATGTATGTTTAAAAAGCAAATAAAAGTCACACAGTAGTTGCATCCAGTGTATTTAACAACCCCATGTGTAATGCAACTGTAATGTATAATTATAATCCACTAACAGATAATTTGGTTCGTAGGCATGAAGTACAATTATGAAGGTACCCTCAGAATAGCATCTAAAATAACAGGTGTGTCATCAAACTTAGTAAAGGCATTTAGACAGGTATGAGGAAAACAACAAGGAAAATGCACAATATACAGGCACAATGGTTAACTAAGTTAGCTCCCTTGTCCTGACAACAGTTTGATCAAAGTATGCTACTCCCATTCATAGTAGGCCAAGGAAGCATAAAATATAGTGGCAAAGGGGTTTCTAGCAGCAATCCCTATCAGCATACAGCTATGCCAGCAGCATTTGTAAGCATTGCTATCTGTTGCACAGCAAACAGTCACAAACAGAATGGAGTTAAGTTTTTAAGAAATATTCAAGGCTAAGTTGGATGGGGCCTTGAGCAATGTGGTCTAGTGGGAGGTTGTAACTAGCAAGGGGGGGATGATAGCAGGGGGAGTTGTGACTATATCATCTTTAAGCTCCAGTCCAACCCCTTGACATTCTATAATTCAATATGGTTTTAAAAAGTGACAAGAAACATCTGGAAAAGCAGTGGTGTGTGCACACATATATATACACATTTAAAAGAGATGCCTTTAAATAAGACTGGAAGAGCCTAGGCTTTTAATTTTCCTTTGACAGCGTGTCTTCACACAGTTTGCTACACCAGCTTCAGCCGAGACTGGAAAGAGCACCCTTGCAGCCTGAGCTGAAGGTAACTCGCAGCAATGAGACAGAAACTCATCACAAAACTGCGGGGTGGAGTGTGGCCTCGCTGCCACAAGGCTGCAAACCACGGGCACTACCCATGTATAAGTTTCGTTGTGACAGCGCCTTCTCCTTATCCCTGTCCGCTGCTCCGCTCTGCCACCGCAGCCAGGGCCGTGATACAGCCCGAGCTGCCCCGCGGCCCGCCAGCCAGGCCCGGAGGCGGCAGCCAGGGGCCCAAGGCCGTCGGGAGACAAGGCCGAGGCCGCGGGCGGGGCCCGGCGCAGAGGCGGGGGGGAGACACCGCCTCTTCCTCGCGCGGAGCCACCACGTCGGCGGCACTGCCAACACTGCGGAAATGGGCGCGGGGAGCCGGGCCTTCCCCTCCGCCCCCCGCCCCGCTCCGCTCCAGCCCGGGCCGGGCTGACCCACCTGTGTCTCCGATGATGATGTACTTGAAGAGGTACGCGTAGGCCATGGCCGCTCCCGGGCTGCCGCTCCCGGGCTGTCCCGCTTTCGCTCCGGCGAGACGTGCGCGCTCGCCGCCCAGGCTCGCGCTGCGGAGAGGCGGAAACGGGTTAACGGCCCCCGGGCGGCGCCTCCGCCCGCTCCCTCCCTCCTACCTCCGCCCCCGCACCGCCGCTGGCGGAGGGGCTCTGCTCGCTCGGCCTTGCTGTCCGCCCTCCCTCCCCTCCTTCCCGCCGCAGGCGCCGGGAAAGGCAGAACGCGGCGGCGGCGGCGAGAACAATAAACAGGCACCGAGCGGCCCCCGGACCCTCCGGCGACGTCAGCGCCCACCCCTTGACGCCGCCCCGCCTCCAACCCGGAAATGCTGAGGCGCGAGGCCGCCTCCCGCCGCGCGCGGGCGGAGCCTCGGCCCCCTGCCCCGCGGGCCTGGGGAAGAGCGCCGGGGTCGTCGAGTCCCGCCTATGGCCAAACACCACCCTGTCAGCCAGACCGGGGCACTGAGTGCCACGTCCAGTCTTTCCTTACCGGGGACGGTGACTCCACCACCTCCCGTGGCGGCCTATCCCAATGTCTAAGCCCCCTTTCTGTGAAAAACTTCTTCCTAATCTCCCCTGTCACATCTTGTCATACTGTCGCTGGTTGCCTGGGAGAAGCAGGCGACCCTCACCTGGTTATAACCTCCTTTCAGAGAGTTGTAAAGAATGATAAGGTCACCCCCGAGCCTCCCTTTGTCCCGGCTAAACCCTGGCTCCTTCAGTCGCTCCTCACCAGATTGATACTCCAGACTCGTGCCCTTCCTTGGACCAGCTCCGGCACCTCAATGTCCTTCCTAAATTGAAGGGCTGAAAGCATAAGCCCTCTGAGAATAGCCAGCAATGAGCTGTTTAATACAAGTTTATCTTCATCATATTCTGGTCTGAAAGGGCTTTTCCCCTTCTTGTTTCTGTCTTTCCTCACTGAACTGAAAGCAATGAGCCAGGAGAGTAATCTAAATTCACAGCTGGTGTTTTAGGACTTTTACTTGGAGTTCATGTGGGAGTGGCGAGCTGGAAGAAGCTTCAAGGTCTTCTGTAGTCTAAGCTGCTTTCATGAGGCTGGTTTACCCTGACCTTTGGATGTGGAGCACTCAAAAGCAGCCTGGCTCACGTATTGCATCCACACTGAGGCTACGTCAGATGCCTGGCAAAGGTAAATATGGCAGGACACTCCAGTCAGATCATACTGATGATGCTTGGGATTCCCTTCAGCTCAGCTGTGTGTTGACTGTAGGCTACGGAAACTGTTCAAGAGCCATTGGCACATTCTTCATATAAACTCACATGTCACTCCCATTCTGGCTGTCTGGTAGAATGGATTAAAAGGTGTCTGTCTTTTAACTTTATAGAGGTTTTTATTTGTGGTCAACAGCTTGGCCAACATTGACCTGCAAGGCTTCTAACAGGTATGCATCCTACTTACTTGTAAATACCTTCAATAAAGATGATTGTGCCAAATCCTGTTGTCATATTTCATGACCTGAAACCCAAAATGAAGCTTTAAAAAAAAAAAAAAAAATCCTGTCTACTATGAATGTGCAAAAAAACCCTCCCAACAACACTATAAAGTGGAAGGAGCTCCTTTATATAAGCATGTCTACTTTTTCCGCATGAAAAATTCACATATTCAATGACCACTTGTAAGATGTTTGCCTCCTTTTTTTTTCTCCTCTGTACTTCTGTTTTCTCAACACTATTTATTAAGTATAGAGCCCAAAACAGCAGTTCTCACATGTCTCTAACCAGCCTCATCACCTCAAAACTGGCAAATGAGTATCTCCACTCTTGTCTCTGAACATCTGAATCAACAACATCTGAATTTAATTTTTGATACTAGATCCCTATTCTAGACAGTTACTACTCAAATGTATCCATACATTTGGTATCTCCTTAATAGCACTGTTTCTCCCCTTGCTTAATTTCAATAATTTTGATCATGGTCCTTCAGTTTAGCAAAAATGTTTGATTTTTTCTCTTTTCATATTATGTCTGCCATTTTGTTACCCAGGCTGTTCATTACAATATTGAATAAGTCTTGCATGGACAGGACAGAACATTGAAAAGTGGCACATGAAATTTTCTTCTAGTTTAAAAACCCTTTCGACACTGAAAAGAGCCATTTCTCTATTTAATTTTATTTACAAGTAGTTTTGATATACATTTTTGTTAATAAACAATTCCTAGCCAGAATGAGTTTTCTCAGAGAAGTAGGTTTTTGCCTTGCTTCCTATGAAAGTTAGGCTTCTGTTTTCACATATCCCTGTGTCTCTGTTTCCTGCCCTAGTAATGATCATGAAATCTGGCATCTGGATGGAGCAGGGTACCTCAGCTGAAGGAAAGGCTGCAGTTGGGGTCAGCTGTCAAACCCAATCAAGAATTCACATCAAACCAAGTCTTCTCAAGTGCTCCTTCAGCAGCTAAGCCCTTCAGCTGGCATTCATGCTGTTGGCATGGGTTTGTGTGACCTCAACCACTGGAGACAAAGCTGTAGGAGATCAGGCCATAAGCAGATAAGATCTCATCCAGTATAAGTAAAGGTTGCTGTGCTAGGGATGGGGCAGCTCTGCTCCTCCTAATCTGCTTGTGGACCATCCCTTGTTGTGGGACTGTCAGAGTCATCTGCTGAATAGGAGAAGTGGCTAAGCTTAAATTTTTTGATATTAACTTTCAGGCAAAATCATCCTGGGTGCCAAAGCCACACCAACAAGTTAAATAACCTCATCAGTTGGATCTCACCTCTGTCCAGCCATCCTCACTGCTCCTAAAGGGTCCTGCGGTTGTGAAGGCTAAAGCCCACTCTATGAGATCAGTCATGCAGACAGGTATCAACTCTCAGGATGAGCTCTTTTCTTCAGCTGCTGCTCCTGTGACTGGCAGGATGAAGGAGAACTGTGTGGACTTCCTTGTCCTTCACCTTTCCTTCAGACCCCTGTTGTTGTTCATGGCATGCTCCAAATCTCCATTAGTACTTTTAGGGATTCCTACATGATTGAGCCACGAAGGATATTACTCTGAGGCTTGGTCAAGTCTTGACAATCTGTCCTCAACACCTCAGGGTGATAAGTTTCAAGTGAGTTTGATGGTGACAGACGTTTAATAGGGACTGTAGCTATAGGATAAAGGGTAATGGTTTTAAACGAAGAGAAGGGAGATTTAGACTAGATATATGGAAGATTTTTTTTTTAGCGTGAGATTGGTGAAGCATTGAAAAAGGTTGCCAGAGAAGTGGTAGATGTCCCATCCCTGGAAACATTCAAGGTCGGGTTGGAGAGGGCACTGAGCAAACTGATCAAGTTGAAGATGTTCCTGCTTGTTGCAGAGGGTTTGGACTGAATGGTCTTTAAAGCTCCTTTCCAACTCAAAGTATTTTATGATTGTATGAGTGCGTGATTCTATGATTCTGTTTACATCACTGATAGGATTTGATATCTTAGTTCCCAAATTATGCAATCTTCAAGATTTCCAGACAAGCCAAGTTGGCCTGATGTGACCAAATAAGATCTGGTAATAGAAGGGAATTCCGTTTTGTAGAAGATTTGAGATTTGCTGATGGGGAGAAAATACAAGACAGTCCAGGATCCCCAGTGAAATGGAAGGTGCCTTTAACATCACAGCTGAGCTGTCTGACAGCTGGCAGGTGGGTCTGACAGTTCAGAGGGAAGGCAGAAGATTGTGCTTTGGCAGCCTGGTGAGCCAGGCGGATAACCAGCTTGCAGGTGACTCACATGGCAGGGCTGTGCCCTGCTGACTTCAGTGGCTGCTCAGCTTGGGCTAACAGCTGCACTGTGGACAGTTAACTAGGCCTCTGCTGGTTAGCCAGGGAGCCAGGCTGCTCTGTGGAATATTTCAGTCACTTATGATGGTTAGGGATAATTATTGAATCAGTATTAGGGATAGTTATTGAATCAATGTTTGGGATAGTAATTCAATCAGTATTTGGTAGAGGCTTGCAAGGATAATATGCAAGAATTTGTTGCTTATGCTATCCCATGATAAGTACAAGCTAATTTGCTGCTGGAGAAGAGACTGTTCGTAACTTATTGAATGTTATCAGCTGTTCTACTAATCTGAGATGCCTCCAGCTAAAGGTTAATGCAAAATTGATTTTCCTCCAAGTTATGTGTACCGTATATCACGTTAAGTACTAATAAGAGGCATGCAAATAGCTACTGTAATCCTTTTCATTTTTTTACTTCTCACCTGCTAAATTTACCTTTTCCAGATAAATTAATACCTTTTGTTAAGCATTAATACTTTGACAGAAGGGTACCACATAGTCAGACTCACTTATTAAAAAATATATTACCCAGTTGGTATAAAAGAAGCATTGGTAATTCAATATTGAAGAATTGCAGAGAATTGTTTTTCTTTATTTTTATTTTCTTTTCTTTTTTGTTTTGGTTTTTTTTTTTGTTAATGTTATTGTGACTACTCATCTGTTAATAATTTTACATCACATGATGAAATTTTTCACTATGATGACTGTGTCGGGATTATGTTTTGGCAAATTTGGGAAAGTTTCTGGATACACTTTGGAAAATTATAACTTGCATTTATTTCTGTGTCACTTAGTTTTTTCCTGAATTTTCCACTTAACAAACTCACTTGGGGTTTACAGGAAAGCCTTAGGCTTTGCAGGATCCTTACAACTAAAAATACTATTTAAGAAAGAGGCTTGGAGTCATCCAAAGCTTGACATACTCTCCAGAGCAAACCATTAGCCTGGATTTTTTCAATGGAAATTAAAACACAAAAGCAGAACTCTGGCATAACATTTTGAATACAACCACTTTAATTATATTTTCTACAGTAGTATTATTTAACTGTTAGAAGTAAATCTCTACCCACACTTCAGTCTAGCTTAAAATTTTTAAATCATTCAGTTGTACGGTTAAATTTTCTATACAGATGCTGAGTAGGAAATGTTATTTTCTGGTGCCTGTCATTCAATTTGTCTGCAAATGCTTCTTCTGAACATTAAGTGTATGCTGTAATTTTTCTTACTTGTTGTCTTGGGGTGACTG